>PVIY010035279.1:0-26692 GCA_004026745.1 Myrmecophaga tridactyla
TTCCCTGCAGGCTGTTGCCAGTACATAAAGGTGGTGGGCACCAACCTCCATACCTAGGCTACCCCCGCCCGCCCACCTGCCCATAATGTCTCACTGCCTCACTTTGCCGCCGCCTGAGCTGTGAGCACCCATTTATGGCACTCCCAGGCCCGCACATGCACACAGCCCCCAGTCACCTCATTCAGCTCTGGGAACCGTATTTTACAGCAGTCCTAGACCCACGCAACCACACTTCCCAGCTCTGAGAAAGTGCTGACCTGCACAGCTGGGTCACATCTGCCCCCAGTCCATGAAGGTGTAATGCTGACCTGCTGCCACAGCTCTATACATGTGCACAAAGGGCCCCGTGCCTTAGACTAGTGCACACCAGGGTTATGCCTCCCAGACTGGTGCACCCACACAGCTCCATCCTCCCTGGCCACTGGGCGCCCACATTCACAAGCATCAGTGTAACATCCCCATCCTGTGCCTATACCTGCCCTGAAACAAATCACTGCACTGAGTGCCCACCCCATGCCCTACTCCCTGCTGTACAAACATCCTGCAAACACAAGACCTTAGAGTACTGAAAGAAATCAACTCCCAAAGTAAATCAGTCAAGATATTTACATGCCACGAAGACAGCAGAAGATCACAATGCAAAAGCATATCACAATGTAGACATAGCCCTGCCTAATGACCAAATTAAAACAACAGAAGAGACATGGACGTTGGAACAACTAATCAAAGATGTTCATACAATTCTACTTAATAAAATAATTGGGACGGTAAATGACATAAAAGAGATCAAGAAGACAGTAGAAGAACATAAAGAGGTATTTGAAAGATTAAATTGAAAAGTAGTGGATATCACAGAGATTAAAGACTCTGTTGACCAAATAAAAAACATATTAGAGGCACACAACAACAGATTTGAAGACACAGAAGAAAGAATAAGTGATATAGAAGACAGGATAACTGATTTCAAAGACTCAAAACAGCAAATGGCAAAAAAAGATGGAAAAAAATTAATGGGAACTCAGGGAAATGATAGACAAAACAAAGCGTACAAACATAAGAATCATTGGTGTCCCAGAAGAAGAGAGGAGTAAAGAGCTAGGAAGAGTAGTTGAGGTTATAATGGGGGAAAACTTCCCAACCCTCATGAAGGACATAAATATACAAGTCAAAAAAGCCCAACAAACTCCAAACAGAATAAATCCAAATAGGCCTTCCCCAAGGCACATACTTATCAGTCTGTCAAATGCTGAAGAGAAGCAGGAAATTCTGAAAGTGGCAAGAGAAAAACAATCTACTACATACAAGGGAAATTAAATTAGACTGAGTTCAGACTACTCAGCACCCTGGAGGCAAGAAGGCAGTGGTAGGGTATATTCAAGATCCTGAAAGAGAAAGACTTCCAGCCAAGAATTCTGTACCCAGCCAAATTGTCCTTCAATACTGAGGGAGAAATTAACGTTTTCACAGATGAAGAAGTCCTCAAAAAACTTGTCAACAAGAGACCAGCCCTACAAGAAATACTAAAAGGAGTTCTGCCAGCTGAAATAAAAGACGTGAGGGAGGTCTGAAGGACGGCACAGAACTGAAGAGTACTACTAAGGGTAATTTAAAGAATATGAAGAGAAAGAGAGAAAAGAATATATAGAGCAATAAAAAAGATAAGATGGTGGAATCAAGAAACGCATTTTCAGTTATAACTTTGAATGTTAACAGACTAAACTTAGCAATTAAAAGATACAGATTGGTAGAATGAATTAATAAACAGTCCAGCTATATGCTGCTTACAAAAAAACTCATCTTAGACACAAGGATACAAATAGATTGAAAGTGAAAGGATGGAAAAAGATTATCCAAGCAAGTTATAACCTTGAAAAAAAAAGCAGGAGTAGCTATACTAATATCAGGCAAAATAAACTTTAAATGTAAAGACATCATAAGAGACAAGGAAGGACACTATATACTAATTAAAGGGTCAATTCACCAAGAAAATATAGCAATCATAAATGTTATGCTCCCAATCAAGGAGTTCCAAAGTACATGAGTCAGACATTAGCAAAACTGAAGGGAGTGATAGATGTTTCAACAATAATAGTAGGAGACTTCAATACATAATCTCCTCTATATTTAGAACCATAAGACAGGAAATAGAGAAGTTAAATAACTTGATAAATGAATTAGACCTAGCAGATATATATAGGTCATTGCACCCCAAAGCACAAGGTTATACATTCTTCTCTAGTGTTCATGGAAGATTCTCCAGGAAAGATCATATGCTAGGGCACAAAACAGATCTTTATAAATGTAAAAATACTGAAATTATTCAAAGCACTTTCTCTGATCACAACGGGATGAAGCTGGATCTCAATAACCACCAAAGAATGAGAACATTCACAAATATATGGAGATTAAATAACACACTCTTAAACAACCAGTGGGTCAAAGAAGAAATTGCTAGGAAAATCAGTACCTATCTAGAGATGAATGAAAATGAGAATACAACTTATCAGAACTTATGGGATGCAGCAAAGGCTGTGCTGAGAGGAAAATTTATTGACGTAAATGCCTATATTAAAAAACAAGAAAGAGCAAAAATCGAGGACTTTACAGCAAACCTGGAGGAACTTAAGGAAGTACAGCAAAACTAACCCCAAAGCAAATAGGAAAAGAGAAATAACAAAGATTAAAGCAGAAATAAATGAATAGGAGAACAAAAGAACAGTAGAAAGAATCAATAAAACCAAAAGTTGGTTCTTTAAGAAAAATCAATAAAATTGATGGGCCGCTAGCAAGACTGATAAAGAAAAAAAGAGAGAGGATGCAAAAAACAAAATCAGAAATGAGAAGGGGTGCATTACCACAGACCCTGAAGAAATAAAAGAAATCATAAGAGGATACTATGAACAACTATATGCCAATAAACTAGACAACCTAGATGAAATGGACAAATTCCTGGAGACACACAAACAAGCTACACTGACTCAGGAAGAAATAGAAGATCTCAACAAACCAATCACAAGTAAACAGATTCAATCATTTATCAAAAATCGACATACAAAGAAAAGCCCAGGGCCAGAGGGCTTCACAGGGGAATTTTATCAAACATTCCAAAAAGAACTAACACCGATCCTGCCCAAACTTTTCCAAAAAATTGTCGAAAGAGGAACTCCACCTAACTCATTTTATGAAGCTAATATCATTTTAATACCAAAATTGGGAAAAGATGCGATAAGAAAGGAAAACTACTGGCCAATTTCCCTAATGAACATAGATGCAAAAATTCTCAATAAAATATTAGCAGATCAAATCCAACACCACATTAAAAGAATTATACACCATGACCAAGTGGGGTTTATACCAGGAATACAAGGATGGTTCAACACAAGAAACTCAATTAATTTAATACAGCACATTAACAAATCAAAAGAGAAAAATCCTATGATCATCTCGCTTGATGTTGAGAAAGCATTCTATAAAATTCAGCATCCTTGCTGATAAAAGCACTCCAAAAGATAGAAATCAAAGGTAACTACTTCAATATGATAAAGGGAATATATGAAAAACCAATAGCCAGCATTGTACTCAATGGAGAGAGACTGAAAGCTTTCCCTCTAAGATCAGGTACAAGACAGGATACCCACTGTCACCACTGTTATTCAACATTGTGCCAGAAGTTCTAGCTAGAGCAAACAGGCAGGACAAAGAAATAAAAGGCATCCAAATTGGAAAGGAAGAAGTAACACTCTCATTATTTGCAGATGATATGATACTAGGAAGATCCTGAGAAGTCTACAGCAGAGTTACTTGAGCTAATAAATTCAGCAAGGTAGTGGGATATAAAATTAATGTGCAAAAATCAGTAACATTTCTGTACACAAGCTATGACCTAGCTGAGGAGTCAGTTAAGGAAAAAATTCCATTCAAAATAGCAACTAAAAGAATCAGATACTTAGGAATGAACATAACTAGGGACATAAAGGACTTGGACACAGAAAACTACATAACACAGTTAAAAGAAATCAATGGAGATCTAAATAGGTGGAAACATATTCTCTGCTCATGGATAGGAAGGCTAATATGGTTAAGATGTCAATTCTCCCCAAATTGATCTACAGATTCAACATAGTACCTATCAAAATTCCAACAAGGTACTTTGAAGATTTGGAAAAACTGACTACCAAATTCACCTGGAAGGGAAAGAGACCCTGAATAGCCAAAAGCGTCCTAAAAAAGAACGAAGTGGGAGGATTAACACTCCCTGACTTTAAAACCTATTATAAAGCCACAGTGGTCAAAGCAGCATGGTACTGGCACAAAGACAGAAGCATTGACCAATGGAATCAAATCAAGAGTGCAGAAATAGACCACCAAATCTTTGGTCAACTGATTTTTGACAAGGCCCCCAAATCTCTGAATTGGGACAAAATAGTCTTTTCAGTAACTTTGAGCCTGGAAGCACTGGATATCAATAGCCAAGAGAATGAAAGAGGGCCCCTATCTTACACCCTACACAAAAATTAACTCAAAGTGGATCAAACAAATATAAGAACTAGCACCATAATGCTTCTAGAAGAAAATGTAGGGAATCATCTTCAGGACCTAGTAATAGGAGGTAGCTTCCTAAACTTTACACCCCAAGCACAAGCAACAAAAGAAAAAACAGATAAATGGGAACTCCTCAAAATCAAATGCTTCTGCACCTCAAAAGACTGTCAAAAAGGTGAAGAGGCAGCCAGCTCAATGGGAAAAAATATTTGGAAGTCACATATCGGACAAAGGTTTGATTTCCTGTATATACAAAGAAATCATACAACTTAAAAAAACGAATAACCTAATTATAAAATGGGCTAAAGATATGGGCATTTTTCTGAAGAGCAAATACAGATGGCTTAAAAGCACGTGAAGAGATGCTCATTTTCATTGGCTGTAAAGGAAATACAGATCAAGACTACAATGAGATACTACCTCACACCTGTAAGAATGGCTGCTATTAAACAAACAGGAAACTATAAATGTTGGAGAGGATGTGTAGAAACTGGGACACTTATGAACTGTGTGGGAATGTGCAGCCACTATGGAAGACTGTTTGGTTGTTCCTGAGGAAACTAAATATTGAGTTAGCCTATGACTCAGCAATAGCACTACTTGGTAAATACCCAGAAGAGCTGAAAGCAATGACATAAAACAGACATTTGCACACCAGTGTTCATAGCAGCATTATTCACAGTCGCCAAAAGATGGAAACAAACCAAATGCCTATCTACAGACAAGTGGATTGACAAAATGTGGTACATACATACGATGGAATATTATGCAGCAGTAAGAAAAAATGACATCCTGAAGCACATGACAAGATGGATGAGCCTTGAGGACATTATGCTGAGTGAAATTAGCCAGACACAAAAGGATAGATACTGTATGATTCCACTTTTTGGCCAGCATAAAGGTATAATCAGAGGCTTATAATACAGAATATAGGGGACTTAGAAATACATAGAAGCTAGAGATGGGTGAACCGTTAACTAATGAGGTTGAACTCCAATGTAAGGGAGAAGTTAGGAGTGAGGGTGATTCCCTAGTAGGTCTAGAAGTAATATTACCATATTGAAGATGAACAAGATTGAAAGGGGTTGTATAGACCAACGTGTCCCACTAATTCACACTAGAAATATGAATTCGTTCTCATAAGAATTACTTCAAAGATGTGATTCTTGTACAAAGAGTGTTTAAGTCCAGGGTACAGGGGGAAAACTGCCATTGCATGCTATGGGCTCTGTTCAAAAGGAAACCATCAGCACTACCACAGCAATAGCAGAGGTAAATAATAGGGGGGAGGGACAAGAGTTAAGAGGAGGTTTAGATTTCCTAGTTGGCGAGGGTGTGTTTATTGGCTTTCTTTCTCTTGGGAACAATGAAATTACCTAAAATTGAGAATGTTGATGGACTGTGGACTTTAGGCCCTCTGCATGATGCCCGATGAATGCAGGTGGCTGAAGGATGCACTGACGGAGAAGTAGACTGGGGAACGATGGTGTATACTTATGAATGAAGGCTGTGCTGCTACAAAAAGGAACAAAGCCTTGAGGCATGCAACAATGTGAATGAATATGTGGGACATTTGGTGAGACAAAATAAGACAGAAACAAAATGACAAGAATGGTATGGTGACCTTTAGAAAATGCTTATAAGAAAACAGGGGCCTAGATTATAAACTTTTATAGTAGACACATTAAGTCCGAAGTGGTGATTAATATTTCTGGATTTTGAGAGGCTGTTTTATATATATAAACTGATATTTAGAGATAAGAACGAAGCCAAACAGGTTGGGGTTAAAGTAATTCAGAACATAGGGGTAAGGAAGACAGTGTCTATATTTTAGAACCACACATACTCTTTGACACCAATGGAAGAAAGGTTTATTTGATCTGGAACTGAAATTTTCTGTAGTGAATAATCTAATTCAACCTATCTGTATAGCTCATTTGAACAACTGAAATACAGAGAGCACAGAATAAGAAAGAGGTCCTTTAATCCTGTATAGATTATTGTAATGTCTGGATACATCCTAGAGTATATTAACCAGATCATCAAAAAGTATTGGCAAAGTCCCCTGAGGGAGGGGAGAAAGAATATGGAACTTTTAAACATTAGCATCAGGGAATCCTCTGATACTGTGTCAAACTTTAGGGACACCCAAATCAATAGGCCATGCCCTCGATCATGAGGCTTACTCTGGTGAAGCTTATGTAGGTAGCGGAGAAGCTTAGACTACCTATAGGCATGCCTAAGAGTTACTTCTGGAGGACCTCTCTTGCTGCTCAGATGTGGCCTCAGTCTCTCTAAGCCCAGCTCAGCAAGTGAAATCATTGCCCTCTCCCCTACTTGGGACATGACATCCGCAGGTGAAAGATGACTCCCAGGGATGAATCCAGACCTGGCATTTCCCCCTGAGGGGGGGAAAGAAGTGTAGTTAATAAAGTGTCAGTGGCAGAGAGAGTTCAAATGGAGCCGAGAGGCTACTCTGGCGGTTGCTCTTACACAAGCTTCAGGTAGACCTTGCTACCTATCATAACCTGCCAACCCCCAACCAGGACCATTCCAGCCAATCCTAAAGAACCCCTACAGCAATATATAAGATTCCACAAGGGTAGAGAAACTGTCCAGAAACTTACAACCTCCATATGGGTCCCTGGTCCAGATAAGTCCTGAAACCTAGCCCAGCCTCTCCAGAACATCAGATAATTCCATCTCCCTACCCCATATTAGTGACAGTCCCTTCCAATATCAAAAATTTAGAATTGCCATAGCCCAAACAACCCTAAAGAGAGGTATGGCAAGATCAAAGGTGATGGTGGAGTTATACATAGAAGCTAGGATTTAACAAATGAATATGATAGCTGAATGATTAAATTGATATCTCTTTCAGTCTTCAGTATTTCAGAGCAGCTAGAAGTAAAAACCTAAAATTGTGAAATTGTAACCCATGTAAAACTCTGAAATATGTTCTAAACTAATTGTGGTGCTGTGCTTTGAAATTTATAGCTTTTTTGGTATGTATATTATTTCACACAAAAAAAGGAAAAAAGTCAATTGTGATGAAAAAAATATTTAAGTCCTCTAGCCTCCTATATTCTGGAAGCTAAAATGAAGAATATGAGAGAATCATATGGTAGCCAAATGACAAACTCAGGGATCTGTCCTGTAACCACTTGTTGAAGAGTGCTTTCAAAACTATTGCTTTTTTATTTCTTTGCTTTGTATATATAACTATATACAATAAAAAAAACTTAAAAAAAATTTTAATGGAAAAACTGCCAAAAGCAGTTATCAGGCTGGCTTAGTCATGGAAAAAGAAGTTGAGAGAAAGCACAGTAGAAACCAGTGCTGTGGAAAACAGTGTTAAAACCTACTTTATAGATAGTATTTACTTGCCAATTGTACCACAAATGAAACTTAAAGTGGTGAGGAGATTTTAACAATGAGGCACAAGCATTTCCTGCAGGATATCTAGATTCTGTAGAGTTAAGAATGAAATATATGTCAAGCAAAGAGCCTGATCTGGTTGGCTCCAACTGATAATGTGAATTTATGGAATGACCACTTGAACATGTATTGTGATTCTAGGTATTAAAATGTAGTATACAAATCTAAGCTTAACAATCTAATATAAAATTTTCTTTGCTAGAATATTGTCTTCTATTTGTTTTATCTGCTGCTGAAAAGTCCTAAGTGTTTAAGCATATAATTGATGCTGTTGCATAAAATGTAAGTATGGGAGATAAAAATAATCACCTAGTGCCAAAAGTTTTAAGCTAAATAAAGAAAAAGGTTAATGAAGGTCCTAGGACCAAGTTGAGTAACCAGGTGCTTGAGTTCCCACAGAAAAGAGAAATCACAGGGGAGGAAATCATGCTATAAAGGCTGAATTAAAAAAATAGTATTGTGACAGAGCATAACCAGTTGGTGAAGTAAATCAGCAGATTGAAAGGAGGGAAAATAGGATTGTCAATCAGGATAGATTACTGCTGATTAACTCTGAAGGCATCAAGATAGCATCAGCAGTCAGAATACGGAGATGAATTAGATCCTGTTGCAAACACAGCTGTCCTCTCACATAGTTTACTGCTCTGTAAATCACAGGTAATAGAGAGATAAAGCATGAATTACAGGACCAACATTTAGACACAAGAAAGTTAGTTATTTCATAAATTTAATTTGGGGTTGTTGTGCAGAGCGGAAAAGAAGAGAAAGAGATTGAAAGCATGTAAACTGGAATCCTACTGCAGTGTTAAGATATGGGGAGGGGGTAATAAGGAACTAGTCTCTGATCTACCTCCACACATAATCCTTGCTCTGATGCTGCCTTGGGTCACCCTTCAGTCTTCTTTGTCTCTCCCCTCAGTGTCCCCCTTTTTATTAGGGTTCTTTCTGTTCTCTGAGTGTCCTCCATCCTTGGATCAGTCATCCTTGGATCAAAACATCTTTTGTTCTCACTCATCTTTCCATGTGTTTTATTTCAAATTCTGTAGCCATTTTGAGATCGTATCTATAACAAGCCAAAGCTACTTGAGTTAATTTGCAGCTTTCTCTGCATTTTTCTACTGCAGTATGTGTTTTTGCTTCTGTTCTCATATTGCCGAACCAAAAGAGTAGGAGAAACGTTTTCTTTGGATTTCTTTCATCCCAGGAGACTGTCTGAAACTTAAGAATAAACTCAAAATAAGGCACATAGGTACAACCCCATTCCTTAAGAAATGTGTCAAGATTTATAATGTATAATTACTTTTTCATATTTCTAGGAGTCCAGAATGCCAATAACGTGAAAAAGAGAAGCCATGAAAATGAAGGCAAACATTTGAGGCAAGCTTTATTCATCAACCACAAAACACTGACCACAGAGAGAAGTAAGACTTTAGGAGACGCATTTAATCTGGCCACAAATCCAGTGCCCTCAGAAAAAACATTCCATAAATGTGACTCATTTGGAACAAACTTGAAAAGTGCTTCAGAATTAAATATTATTAATAGAAGCCATGTAAGAAAAAAGTGTGGTGATTTCAGTGAATGTGGATTCCTTAATACCAAACATGAGAAATCTCATTTGGGGAACAAGCCCTATGAAAATGACCAAAAAAAGAAATCCCACAGTCATATGGAGGACTTTATTCAGCATCAGAACAATCCAGCTTTGGAACAACTTCTTGAATATAATAGCCATGGGAAAGCTTCCCACAAAAAGACAGACTTCATTACACACAGAAGTGCTCACACAGGAGAGAAACCCTATGAAGATAATGAATATGGACAAGCCTTCATTCAAAAGTTAAAGTTCAGTGCTTATCTGACAACTTCTAAGGAGAGAAAGACAATTGAATGCAATAATAGTGAGAAATCCTCATGTATGAAGTCAAAACATATCCATCAGAGAGTTTATCTAGGGAAGAAACACAATGAATGTAGTAAATTTGGGAAATCCTTTGGCAAGAAGTCGAACCTTTCTCAGCATCAAAGAATGTACACAGGAGAACAACTTGATGAGTACAATGAAAATGGGAAAGCCTCAGGGAAATCAGACAATACTCAGAATGAGATAATTCACATAGGAGAGAAAATCTACAACTGTAAAAACTGTGGGAAGTCCTTCCACAAAAAGTCAAGCCTTACTCACCATCAGAAAACTCAAGCAAGAGAAAAACACAATGATTGTAATGAGAGTGAGAGTGCCTTAAAGAGTGAGTCACACTTCACTCTAAATCAGAGTATTCACACAAGAGAGAAAACCTGTAAAGGTAATAAAAGTGAGAAATTTTTCTGCAAGAAGTTAAATCTCACTGAACTTCAGAGAACACACTTGGAGAAAAAAACTGATGAGAGTAATGAAAGTGGGAGGGCCTTAAATAGGAAATCACATCTCACTCAAAAACAGAGAGCTAACAAAGAAAAGAAAACCTACGGCTGTAATAAATATGAGAAGAGCATCTATAAGAAAACAGACCTTACTCAGTATCAGAACACACACAGAGGGAAGAAAACCTTCGAATGTAACGATTGTGGAAAGTCCTTCTTTGTGAAGTCTAACCTTGCTGAACATCAGAGAACACACACAGGGGAAAAACCATATGAATGTAAAGAATGTGGAAAGTTTTTCTGCCAGAAATCAGCCCTCACTGTACATCAGAGAACTCACACTGGAGAGAAACCCTATAAATGTAATGAATGTGGGAAAACTTTCTGTGTGAAATCAAACCTTACTCAACATCAAAGGACCCACACAGGAGAGAAACCCTATAAATGTAATGAATGCTGGAGATCTTTCTGCGTGAAATCCAATCTCATTGTGCATCAGAGAACTCATACAGGAGAGAAACCCTACAGATGTCTTGAGTGTGAGAAAACCTTCTCTGAAAAATCAGCCCTCACAAAACATCAGAGAATTCATACTGGGGAAAAACCCTATGAATGTAATGACTGTAGAAAAACCTTTAGCCAGAGGTCAACCCTCACCAAACATCGAAGAAAAACACACAAGGAGAAAGAAGGCTCCCATCAATACCATCCAAGTGTAGAAGGCTTCATTTACAGGCCAACTCGTTGACCATCAGTACAGTCACAGGGCAGAAGACCTAATGACAATGCATGTAGAAGAGTCTTCCTTAGTAGGTTATAACTTATTAGATAGTAGAACATTGATACAGGATTGAAACCCTATGAATACTTTGAAGGTGTGAAGACTTTCAACAACAATTCAGAGTCACTGAGGGGAAATATTTTCATTTTAAGGAATGTGTATTAAAATGTTCCTCCAGAATTGTTCAGATGTGATAGCAAACTTATAACAAAAAGATAACAGAAAATATTCTGTTCTTAATATAGTATGAAATGCTTTATTCTAAAGCATGAATAACTTAAATCATTGGCCCAACAGCATTAAATATATATGTGAAGAGTTCCTTAGATGGTTTGGGCTATACAAAAATATACAATGCATGAGTGTGCTGTATAACATGAATACTGTATATTGGATTTGCATATGGAAACTCACCATTCTTTCTGAATCTCAACAATACCACATAAATTATGAGATTGAACAGTCACACAGTCTGTGGTCCAACAGTTCTTCTCCTTTATACATATCCTAAAACAGAGTTCTCAACTGGGCATCCTAAAAGGTATTTAGAAATATTAGGATATTTTGATTGTTGCTATGACTGAGTGTGCTGTGGTCATTTGGTAGGTAGGAAGTTCAAAGAGACTAAGTGTCTTACAAAGTGTCAGAGAAAGGATTGGAGAGCATCTCATCCAGACTGCCAGTAGCTCCACCACAGAGAAGCACTGTTCCAGAGAAACTCTGTCACAGTTGCATCCACAGATAGGTATGAGAGTGTTCATTACAATATTTTGTGTAACACCAATTAAAAAAAAAACAGAAAACACATAGATGTCCATTAACAATAGACTAGACAAGTAAATGTTGGTATGGAGTCATAAGTGGGAATAAAATGCACTAGTGAAAATTAATTAACCTTAGTCAATACATCAATAGATTACACCTTAAAACCACTATGTTGAATGAAATCCAAAAATATTGAGTGTTTTTCATTTTACATAAAGTTCACTGTGTGATGTAATCCAACCCAATTGTATTAATCTTAGCATGAAAAGCTATATTTAGATAATAGTAAAATGCTTTTGCAGGCAGTGCAGCAGTAGCTCAGTGGTAGAATTCTCGCCTGCAATGTGGGAGACCTGGGTTCAATTCCTGGAGCCTGCACATGTCAAAAAAAAAATTCTGTTCCAGTGTTATCATTCTAAACTTTATATGTCACTCTTCAGGGCGATCAGCATATCCTTAGAAGCCATCATCATTAATCTTTTAACACAAAACTCTGTTAAGGTGTCAAAAACACTGTTATTCAGAGAGCCTTCCCTCATATAAGCATACAATTAGCAGAATCAAATGGTGATATTTTGTGTATCTCTGTTGCCTACTTCAGCCATGGACTGTCAGTGCCATCTTGATTATTGGAAATAGAGTCATTAGTGCCTTTGAGTCTACTCAGAGTAGAAAACCAATTGAAAAAAAAAAACACATTTTTAAGATTCTGTTTCTCAAGAGCCACTCCTGGTACCAAAGTTGTAGTACTAAGGGTTCTCTAGGGCAACAACCAATGGGAGATATCTGTAAATATGAGATTTTATAAAAGTGTCTCATGCAACTGTGGGGATACACGAGTCCAGATTCCATATGGCAGGCTACAAGCTGGCAACTCCAATGAAGGTCTTTGATGAACTCCCCAGGAGAGGCTGTCCGGCTAAACTGGAGAGAGCAAGTCTCTCTTCTGACTTCTCCCTTAAAAAGCCTTCAGTTGATTAGATTAAGCATCACTCATTGTGAAGACAATCCCATTAGCCCACTGCAGATGTGATCAACCATAGAGGCAATCAGTGTGCTGATGATTTAAGTCCATGAAATTTCCTCACAGCAACAGATGGGCCAGTGCTTGCTTGAACAGAAAGTTGGGTGCCATCACCTGGCCAAATTGACACATCAACCTAACCATCACATAGGCCTATGAGGTAAGTTTTCTTTCCATGCTCATCTTACAAAGGAGGAAAACAAAGTTCCTTAAAATTATTGCAGTTTTAGGGCAGCGAGGTGGCACACCCTGAAGTTGAACTGTCTCTGGCTCTAACATTCTTGCTTTGTTTACACTGGTTTGCACTGTCCTTGCCTTTTTAAGGTCAGCATATAATATTCATTCTCTTCCTAGCTGTCCTGCTTTTCAGAGCATCAGGTTGCATGTTGCCAGGCCACACCTGCAAAAGCAGAATTTTAGAATTATCTCTTACGCCCTTTGATATGCCTTCCTGGGCTCCTACATTTTACCCTATTTCAGAGAATGAAAAAAATCCAAACCTACTGATTGTGATTATTATTTTTGCAATGTATTTTTATTGTATTTCCAGGAGTTTTATTTAAGTGTTTAAGTGCTTATTTTAAGTGTTTAAGTCCTTCCACCCTTTTCCTTTTCCCAGCCCTAGAACCAGAAGGGCTAGAGCCAAGACATCTCTTACCTGCCTTTTTTCTGAGACCAAGTTCAAGACAGCCTGGCAAGCTTAGAGGAGCATAAGGCAATCCCATCTAGCACTCTTCTGGCCCCCAAGTTCTGCAGAAGTTCTTTTCAATCCCCTTCCTTTCCACTTTGGATCCTAGGGCCATACTTTGGTCTACAAACATGTGGAATCTCCCCCATAAGGCTGTAGGTAGGGCAAGAGAAATCTATCACCCAAAAATGAACTGCACATGTATAGGAAGAGCTGCTGGACAGCTGTTCCTAAAGAATTCCTCTGGGCAATGCAAGACTCCACTGCCCATGAGTCTCTGTGGCCCCTTTATTAGTAACTAGGCAAGAGTTTCTACTTAATAAGGTGCAATGAATGTTTGCTAATGCAGATATTTTTTCCTGTCTCATAAATGCATGGTTCTTTCATTACCCACAGAGATTATTAACTGGATTGGTTTTGCACACAACCTGTGTGTGTGCGTTCATACTTGTATAATAACAGAAAGCCACCATAAATCAATTTCATCTAAGAATATAGATGAAACACTTAAATAAAACTCCAGCAAATAGAATCCAAAAATACATTGAAAGAATAATAATCACAATCAGTAGGGTTTCTTCCAGGGATAGAAAAAAAAAACCCTACAAAAACAATCATTAAAAAATCATCGGTCACCTGTGGGGGAATGCTTTGAAAACTAGAAAATAAAGGGAAAGAATCAGTATTAAGTCTGCATTTTCCACATGAACTATTCTTTGTGGTTGCCAAATAATGGGAAGGGAAGCTTTTTCTTTATTGAAGTCTTGCAGCTAAGCTGAGGAAGTAATGTTAGAATAAGCATATCACTGTTTCATAATCCCTAATGCATGAGTAGATCTGGGTAATTATCAACAATACCTGTAATAACATAAGACAGAGGCAACAATATCGTGTGCTCCTAAATTTGAAAAAAAAAAACACCATCTACTCATGCCTAAACTTAAATCTGAATCTGATCAAGTCTCTTTGCCAGTTTCTGTGAAATGGCAGGGACAGGGGAACTTGCTACATGATACAATACGGATGTAATCAGCCAATCTAGACTTTAGGAGAATAGGACAAAGGACCCAGTTTCTTCAACAAATAAAAGGGGGGCTGAGAAGCAACTGAAGGACAATATAGAGATGAAAAGAAGATATCGAAGATACCTCAATACATTTTTATATTAGAAGGTTGGATTTGGTGAGTTGCTTTAATGAATAGACTATGGAAAGGGAAAAACAGTAACTTTTCAGTGAAGACACCTGACAGACTCCACCTTAACCAAGGAATCAAGGTCAGCCTCACCAGTGATAAGTCATGTTCACATCTCACACCTCCTGATATGATATGATATAGTGGAATGGGCACATCACCTCTGTGGGCATTCGTCCCCCAAGCCCATCAGCCCATTCTAATCATGAGAAAACATGACAACCCCAAACTGAGGGATGTCCTGCTACATACCTGTCTACTCTTCCTAAGTGTCAAGGTTGTGATAAACAAGGAAGAACTGAGAAACTGTCACAGACCAAAGGAGACTAAGGAGACATGATCACTGAATGCAGTCTGGGACCCTGGATTCGATTCTGCAACAGAATGAACATGAGTGGAAAAACTGGTGAAAGACAAATAGCATTGCACCAATGTTAATTTTTTTAGTATTAACAAAGGTACTGCAGTTAGGTAAGATGTTAACATTAGAAGAAACTGGATAAAGAAAATGGAAGAATCTTATACTATCATTTTCTCTAAATCTAAAATTATTCCAAAATCAAAAGGTTATTTAAAACTATTTATATAAAATATAATAATTTCATGTGTAGAGTACATAAAAGTAAGACTGTGTCAAAGACATAATGCTACCGACAGTTAAGATGGTTTAATTCAGGCTCTGCAATAGGGAGAAGATTAATGAGGTTATCTCAGGAAGAGGAGTAGGGAGTCCCTGAAGGGAGGTGGAAGGTGGGTTCCAGCTGCATCATGGGGGGGGTGGGTCCCTTTGCAGTTAGCCCTTCCCAGGGGTACAGAAGTGTGGGGGATTTCTTAACTGCCTCCGTTTGCCTGGAGCACAGGGCTCGGGCAGAGCTCAAGATTGTCAAATACATACATTGAAAAGCAGAAACAAATATCGGCATAATCTCACCTCCCAGGAATAACCACATTTAATGTTAGGTGCACTTCCTTTGATATTTTCCTAAATCTGGAATTATTAAAGAATTATGTCCTGTGGTTATGTTTTCACTAAGAAATAAATAAGCTTTTTTCTGTGAATAGGCTTGTATAAGAAAAACTGTTTCATATGCCCATGATAATAAGACAAGAAAATAAGTTCCCACTCACAAGAGCATAAGACTTATAAATAAACCTAGATAAATACCAAAGGATATAAACAGGCAGTTAACAGCAGAAATCTTAAAAGCTGACAGTCAAATAACAGATGCCCATAAATGTTAAAAATCTAAGAAATGCAAATGGAAGCAATCATGAGATATCATTTTACAACTATTAGATTGGTAAAAATTAGAAAGTTCTGTAAAGCTGTGTTGGAGGGAGTGTGGGGACAGAGGAACCTCATGCACTGACCTTCCAACTGGACAATTTAGGAAATCGCCAGTGTATGAGGCATGATGGGGGATGGGCCCCGGCTCCCAGCATGGATTCTGGAGGAAGCTGGCCATCTCTCTACACCCACCAGCAGGCAGAGCCTGGCACACTTCCTGGGATTAGCCAGTTAGATGGACCTCCCCAAGACTACGATTCTGGGACTAGAAGTGCCAAGGCATATAGAGGATAACAGTGGAGTCCAGAGTCCAGAAGTGCAGCTTTGAGTGTCCAGTGATGTCACAGAAACCACAGTTTGTATTCAGACCTTGGCAGAGTTCCCTCCAGCTTGAAGACCCACAGCCTGGTCCCACAGAGCTGGGTTCTGCAGCCTTGACATCAATCTTGCAAGCTATCTAACGTGTTATAATAAGTTCCTTTTCTGATTAAGTTATCAAGAATCCATTTCTTTTCTATACCATCAAGAATCCTACTGATTTAAAAAAAAAAAAAGTACCAGGAGTTGTATGTCAGTTTCAAACCCTCAAGAAAATGGGTAGCACGTGGAATCAGCTCTCTGGCTTGGTTTCCACACCCACCTGGCAGTAAAAGGTGGTGGATAGAGCCTTCCTCCTTCCCCTGAGGGAGTGGGATCAGAAGAAGCCTATTAAAACAGAAAGTTTAAATAAGATCTAGAGTGTCATTAACATAATACCCAAAAGACTCAGGTTTCAATTAAAAATTACTCTTAATTTTTAATTAAAAATGGTTCTTAATACCAAGAACCATGAAGATCTCAAACTAAATTTAAAAAGACAATCAGTAGATACCAACGCCAAGAAGACAGAGATGTTAAAATTATCTCACAAAGATTTTAATGTAGATATTAAAAATGCTTTGATGAGCAATTATAAACATGCTTCAAACAAATGGAGAAATAAAAAGCCCCAGCAAAGAAATAGATGATAAAAAGAAGAACCAGATGGGAACTTTAGAACTGAAAGATATAACAACTGAAACTTTAAAAACTCAATAGCAAAAAAACAAACAAACAAAAAACTCAATGGCTTGAATAGCAGGAGAATGGAGGGTAGAAAGTAAAAAATGAGTGAACTGGAAAAATATACCAGTAAGAATTACCCTGTCTGAACAACAGAGAGAAAAAATGAGCAGAGCATCAGGGCGCTGTGGGACAACAATAAAAGTTCTAACATTCACGTCATCGGCGTTCCAGAAAGAGAGAGGTAAGTCAGCAGGGTTGAAAAAGTATTCAAAAAAATAATGGCAGAAAAATTTGTCAAATTTTGTAAAATAAAAAAATCTATGGAATGGCTAAATAAAAACTAGTAACAACATCTGTCATGGTCAGGTTCATGTGTCAATTTGGCTAGGTATTTGTGCCTGTTTGTCTGGTCAGTCAAGTGCATTAATCTGGGGAGATTTAATGCATTTCCTGTTGTACACGGAACAGTTGAGTATTGTTAGGTGAGGAAAAAAATGTGTCTGTTATTGTTTTCTATTTAGAGAATAAGTATGGCTTAAGGTGATGTGTATAGCTGCCAAGTTGACAAGGGGTGGACTGTCATGGTCAGGTTCATGTGTCAACTAGGCCAGGTGGTGGTGCCTGTTTATCTGGTCAGACAAGTGCTGGCCTGTCTGCTGCTATGAGGACATTTCATGGACTTAAATCCTGATTATGTTGGCTGCATCCACAGCTGACTGCATTTGTAATCAGCTAAGGAGAGTGTCTTCTGCAATGAGTTATGCTTAATCTAATCACTGGAAGCCTTTAAGGAGGATTCAGAAGAGACAGTTTTCTTCCTGCTTCAGCCATTCAGCCTCTCCTGTGGAGTTCGTCCAGACCCTCCATCGGAATTGTCAGCTTGTAGCCTTCCCTACAGACACTGGACCCTTATATGCCCACGGTTGCCCAGTCAGTCTGTCCTGAGAGTTTATTGAGGAACTTCATCGGACTTACCAGCTTGTGGACTGTCCTGAAGACCTTGGAATCTACATTCCCATGGTTACATGAGACACGTTTATAAATTTTATATCCACAGATATTTTCTGCTGGTTCTGTCTCTTTAAAGAACCCTAGCTAATCCAACATGAAATGCTGGCAAGGATGCAGAGAAGCTGGATCACTCATACAATGCTGGTAAGGATGTAACATGGTATGGCCATTCTAGAAAACAGTTTGACAGTGTCTTTAAAAAACTAAATAGGGGTAAATAATTGGGGATGATAAGAGATATGGGGTGCTTTAGGTTTTCTCTTTTGTGTGGATACGTCTATCTGTTATTTCTCTCTTTGGAGCAAATGAAAATTGTCTAAAATTGAGAATGATGATGATGACTGTTCAACATGGGAAGATACTGTAAGACATTGATTGTATATTTTGGATAGAATATATGCTATGTGAACATACCTCAACAAAATCTGCAGATTCAAAAATAAATAAACAGAAAGATTTTAAGTGCTGGAGAAAATGTGGAGAGAGAGGTATATTAATATTGGTAGGGTAGCAGAATGGAGCAGCCCCTCCAGAGGGTAATGTAGCAGACCCACAGAGACTAAATATGGGGTTGCCATATGATTAGGCAATCCTGTTATAGGAATATACTCAAATAGACATTTTCATACTGATATTTATAGCAGTATCATTCACAATAGCCAATGGATAGAGGGGGCTAAAAGGTCCATCAACTGATAAGTATACAAGCGAACTGTGGTGTATATATATGATAGAATATTGTGCGACTACAAAAAAAAATGTTTGAATGCAAAAACAACTCAACAGACACCTACCATACAATCCAGCAATTGCACTCCTGGGCATTTATCCCAGAAGAATAAAGACTTGTTTACACAAAAACCTGTGCACCAGTGCGACTACAGAAAGGTATGAAGTCCTAAGGCATGCAGTGAGGTGGATGACCTTGAAAACTGTGATGGTTAGGTTATGGTGTCAACCTGGCCAAATGATGATGCCCAGTCATCTGGTCATGCAAGGACTGGCCTGACCATTGCTGCAAGGGTATTTCATGGCTGGTGGATTGAATCATCAGTTGGTTGATTGCATCTGTGGCTGATTACATCTGCGATCAACTACGACGTGCCTCACAATAAAATAATCCAATCAGTTGGAGGCTTTTAGAAGAGAGACTCTTTCACTGCTTCTTCTTCAGCCAGCAAGTCTCTCCTGTGGAGTTCATCTAGACCCTGCGTTGGAGCTGCCAGCTTCACAGCCTGCCCTGTGGATTGTGGACTCTTCCATCCCCACAGTTGCATGAGACACTTTTAAAATCTCATATTTACAGATCTCTCCTGTTGGTTCTGTTTCTCTTGAGAACCTTGACTAACACAAGGACATTATGTTGAAAAAATAAGCCAGAAACTAAAGGATAAATATCGTATGGTCTCATTGAGAAACTACTTACATGAAAATTAGGGCCTAGATTATAAACTTGTATAGGAGTCACATTTATTCCTGAGTTTTAAGTCTTATTTCTAAATCCTGAGATGCTGTGCCCTTTGTGTATAAGCTGTTAGTCCCCTGGATCAGTGGGTATCTGTGTGAACCTAAGACTCATAGTTGGAATTCGGCAGCTCTGAAAATCATGTTACTCCAAACAGTAACTGCTGAAGAAGCTGAAAAATAGATCAGATTTCAATTAGAGATATGAATGAAGCTGATCTGGTTAGGAACGAGGTAAATCAGAATACAGGGTAAAGGATGATATTGTCTATATTATAAAACTTCACCTTCTGTGTGAGACCAAAGGAAGAGAGGTTTATTTGGTCCAAATTTAAATTTTATGTAGCACACTATCTACCAACCTTTCTGGGCAGTTTATTTAAACAACCAAAACACATGGAGTCTAGAATAGGAAATGATTTCTTGTAATTCTACATAACCTAATATAATACCCTGATACATCCCAGAGTATGCTGGGCAGGTAATAAAAAAGTATTTACAAAGTCCCTTGAGAGACTGGAGAAAAAATATGGAACTATTAAACTTCCCCACCTGGGAAATTCCTGATACTCTCTCAAGCATTAGGGATTCCCAATTTAATAAATCAAGCACTCAATCTTGAGATTTGCCCTTATGAAACATTATTTCTATAGTGGGGAAGTTAAGCCCATCTATAATTATGCCTAAGACTCACTTCCAGAGAATCTCTTTTGTTGCTCAGATGTGGCCCCTCTCTCTCTAAATCCATCTTTGCAAATGAACCCATTACTCTCCTCCCCTAAGTGGGACATGACTTCCAGAGGGGTAAGTCTCCCTGGCAAAGTAGGACATGATTCCCAGGGACGAGCTTGGCCCTGACATCATGGGATTGATGGTGCCTTCTTGACCAAAAGGAGGAAAAGAAATGTAACAAAATAAGGTTTCAGTGGCTAGGAGATTTCAAATAGAGTCAAGAGGTTATTCTGGAGGTAACTCTTTTGCAAGCTTCAGCCAGATATAGAAAATTCCCACAGTATGCCAAGCCTGAAACAAAAGTATTCCTGAAAACCCTAAAGAACACACAGGGCTACATCTGAAACTCTCTAAAGTTTACTTATTAAGTTTCTTTTTCAGAAACTTAAAACCTCCAGAATGTTCTTATGCCTGATAAACCCTGAAACCCAGAGGTACCAGTGTCTCTAAGAACATCAAACAGTTGAAACCCCCTATCCTATAATGTTGACACCCCTTTTCAACATGAAGAGATTAGAACAGTTATTGCCCGTATATCCCTGAAGATTGTGAGAATGATCAAATGAGAGGGAGGAGGTGTAATAGAGTAGACAGAATTTAACAAATGCCTATGACTACTGAATCATTATATAGATATTTCTTCTTAGTTTCTAGTGTATTAGAACAGCTAGAAGGAAATACCTGAAATTGGGGAACTATAACCCATACTCTACTTTGAAATTTGCTTTATACCTACTTGTTAAATGTTACTTTGAAATTTATCCCTTTTCTGCATATATATCTTTTACAATAAAAAAATGTTTGAATGCAAAAACAACTCAACAGACAACTACCATACAATCCAGCAATTGCACTCCTGGGCATTTATCCCAGAAGAATAAAGATTTGTTTACACAAAAACCTATACCCCAATGTTTATAGCACTTTAGGTGTCATAGCCAAAAATAACTCAGATGTTCTTCAATAAGTGAAATGTTAAGCAAACCGAAGTACCTCAATACCATGGAATACCACCCAGTAATAAAAAGGAATGAGCAATTGATACGTGCAACCACCTAGACAAATCTCCAGAGAATTATGCTGAGTGAAAACAGCCAATTCCAAAAGGTTACATACAGTATGACTCTATTTATATAACATCCTTGAAATAACAACGTTTTAGAAATGGAGACCTGATTAGTGGTTGCCTGGGGTTAAAGAGGAGGGTGGTGGAAGAAAAGCGAGGGTGGCTGCCAAAAGGTAATCTGAGGATCTAGTGACGGACATTGTGATGGTTCCTCAAAATTTGAACATAAAATGACCATATGACCCAACAATTGAACTCCTAGGTGTATTCCCCAAATACCTGAAAACAGGGACTTGGACAGATACTTGTACACCAGCGTTCACAGCAGCATTATTCACAACAGCCAAAAGATGGACTCAAACTAAGCACCTATCAACAGATGAATGGATAAACAAAACATGGTATATACACACAATGGAAGGTTATTCAGCTGTAAAAAGCGATGAAGTTCTGATACATGCAACAATATGTATGAACCCTGAACACATCATGTTGAGTGAAATAAGTCAGACACTAAAGGACAAATATTGCGTGAGTCCGCTTACATGAAATATCTAGAATAAGCAAATTCATAGAGAGAGAAAGTACAGTAAAAGAAACTAATCTGGAATAACTGTTTCTTTTGGGAGGGGGAAGGATTGGGGGGTGTAGCAACTAACTGCCCCACCTACAGCACTGACCCATTTGCCTTATATTTATAATGAGGATAGATTTCCTAAATTACATGTCTACCCAAAAATGACTTTATTTCCATAATAACTTAATTTCTTGACTCTGAGTCCCCATTCTGCCAGACCTAATCTGGTCCCGTCCAGATAAGCTAAATCAGATTCCTTGGCCTCTTGGTCCTTTTTAGATGGAGAACTCAATCAAATCCAGGATTATTTTCTCTCCATCTGCCTCCTTTACGTCGGGATTAACGGATGTGGGGGAGGGGAGGTGCACAAATGGACGACTGAGGCAGCGGCTGGGGACGAGCGCCTGCCTCTCCATCTCAGGCTCTCCCAATCCTTGTCTGTGGCCTCCTGCCCCAGGTGTCCGGGGCCCCTCTGCTACCAGGCCGTGCACGGGGTCCTCATGGGCAGGGCCTGGAGCAGCGGCACATGCTCACATGGTGTCTCTTAGCCTCTGGTGCTGATGGTCCATGATCTGGAGCCACATCCTCACAGGTGGGCCTGGCTGTCCCTGCCACATCCTGACGAAACACGGCTCAGAGAATGAAATAATAAGGCAGCTTTATTTCGTTTTCGGCTATTCCTTTAAATCTGCACTTCGCCCGCCCCCACATGGGCGTCAGGCAGTCCCCGCCACTTAACTTCTCGGGCTGCTCTTAGGTAATCAGCAGCCAGTAGCTAGTCAAGTAGGCAGCTGCAGAGGTGAGGGGACCTCAGTGTGATTGCTGTGTGACTGCTCGCTGGTTTGCTGCTCACCGCAATGTTTGCTCTTTGCTCAAAGTATGCTGTGGCCTTGGCTGTGACTTTCTCGGCAGCACGGCAGGCCGCTGGGAAGGCAGCATGCTCTGAGCCTCTGACACTGCCTTGGGGCTTGAGGGCAGGGCCCGCCACAATATGCTGTGGCCACGCTGTGTGCGGCTCTGGGTGATAAATCGCCTTGTCCTCACTCACTGTCTGCTGTGGGCAGCTAAGTAGTCATGGCAGGCTCACTCCCGGCCATTCTCTGTGAGCTTGGGTTTCTTCCTAATACCTTTTCCACCTTGCCTCTGGGGGAAGGGACAGTTCCTTGGGGAACAGATGGGCTGAGCCATTCCTACTAGAATCGCTGGAGTCCAACTCCTCAGGTCTAGTCTGGGGTTGCTGGATATCTTCCATGTGCTGGGAAACCCCTCTGACGGGTTTCTCAGTCAGGGCGGAAACAGCCCTTTGCAGGATGCCTGCACTGCCAAGGCTCCACCCAAAGTTTGCTCCAACTTCTCAGGGAAAAGGTAAATCATCAGGAGATGATGCTCCACTGTCCCAAACTGCTTCTACAAACCCACCCCTGCCTGCTCCTCACCTTCCACCCGGTCTCGGACGCGACCCCCTCTAGAGCAGCGAAGACTTGACTCGGGCACTCCAGAGAAAGAGAGTATGTGCTGTGAATTCAGACAAGCCTGCGTATGAAGGCCAGTTTTGCCACTTACTACTCTGTGTTCCTGACTCAGTTATTCGACCTCGCTGAACTTCAAACCCAAGCTTAGCTCTCAGGACTCCCCACTCTATGGGTGCTGGAAAAATAGCAGCTAAAGCAATGGGCCAAGCTGACTTTACTGGGGCTGTTCCCCAGCCGTGCAGCAGAGGGCTCTGGTGACATAGGAAAGACAGGACCACTTCTCTGCCCTCTCGGAAAGCTGCCTGCCTACTGAGCCCCTCCTCATTTCCGCCACCCATTTTCATTACCCCACATGAATGCACAGTCCTGGGGGAACACTTTTACAGACTGCATTATTATGAGTAATGGGAACCCCACTTCTCCATATAACTGTCACTATACTTGCATTTAAGAATTAAATCAGGGCAGACGGCTTCGCCAAGAGGCGCCATGGTTTCCAGCTTCAACAGTACTTGAGCGGAACTGGTGCCTGCCCCTGTCGCCAGCCACCACCCCAGCCCCCGGCCACCGCCCCAGCCCCTGGCCACCACTCCAGCCCCCGACCACCACCCCAGCCCCTGGCCACCGCCCCAGCCCCTGGCCACCCCAGCAGCCCCTGGCCAGCACGCCACACCGCCAGGATGATCACACCGTAGCAGGGCTGCCAGGACCACAGCCAGGCCCCAGAGGCCACCAGCGGCCACCAGATCAGCCAGGACCCCTACGCTCCTACCTGTCAGGGTCTCACTACTCTGGCCATGAGGACGCGGTCGCTTTGAAGAAAATCTCATGAGGAGGCGGGACACACTGAGAAACTTAGGAAGCTGTAGAACCAACAAGGGGGCCGAGTCTTCCTTCAGGATATCAAGAAACCAGAACGAGGCGACTAGGAGAGCAGGCTGAATGCAATGGTGGCGTTACACCCGGGAAAGAGGGTGAATCCATCACCACTGCAACTGCACAAACTGGGCACTGATAAAAACGGCCCCCGTTTGTGTGACTTCACTGGGTCACATCACCTGAATGAGCTGGGGAAATCCATCAAAGGGCTGGGTGACTAGGGAAGCAGCTTCTGCAAGATGGGGCCCCGGCTTCGGGCTTGGTGGAGAATCCCTTTGACAAGCACACTCTGGGAAGCGGTGGTGATGAGCCGAGCCTCACGCCATCTCCCCCACTGTACGCATGCTGAAGTCTCCTTTACCTTTTCCATTAGTTGTGTCAACACACACCAAGTTCTTTCATTTGGACCACTCCAGAAAAAAAAAATGAATTCGATCAGACAGCTGTACACTTTAATTACAATACCATCTTTTGCTGGCTACTTTTTTTCTCATTGGAATAAGGAATATGTATTTTCAGTAGGGGCAGTATCACACCCCCAGGAGCTAATATTGGTTCTTGAGGAACCAATCTCAGCTACTCTGATGGCGTGTGGCCTTCCAGAGGAGGGTATTGACATTTCATGGGGAGCCTCTGTCCTCTGATGGGTATAGCTCTGCCCAGGCTGGATGAAGCGGGACTGGTCCCTGCTGGCCGTGCTGGGGTCAGGGGCAAGACCTTTCACACAAGTGCCACATTTCTGTAAAATTCTGGGAGGGGTCTGCTTGTGCATTTCTGGAGATGGCTAGTTCTTTCTACCTCAGAGTGAGCGTGCATGTGCGTGTGTGCGTACGTGTGTTACACCCCTGCGCACCCATGTTTACGCCCGAGCACTTCTGAACAAATGAAGTTCTGTTCCTTCGAGAAGAGGCCCTTTACTGCAGCCTCTGCCAGCATGGAAACCTTCCCTCGTTTTGGTTCTTAACTTGGGGTGTCCCATTTGTACAGGACACAGAGATGCTTCAGCAGCCCCTCTTAACCAAAAGGGTCTCACAGAAAACTATAAACCTAAAGGACTGCTTCTTTTTCCCTTCCTTCCCTTCCCAAAATTCAGAGATGGCTTTGGGGCCACTCTTACCTGAGGAATAAAATTGGTTGTTCTCAAAAGAAAAAAAAAATTCATGGGGGAAATACTCCTTGGAGTACTATTTTTTTCCAAATGTTGAGAAGCACTGGAATAAGGGAAGATGAGTCAAGAGGAGACACCACCACTGTCCCACACCCAAAGTTAAGTGTGTGTGTGTGTGTGTAAAACAATTCTTGTACTGGGTTTAGTGTCTTCCCGGAACCTCAGAATGTGACTTTATTTGGAAATAGGGTCTTTGCAGATGTAATTAAGATGAGGTCATACCCGATTAGGGTGGACCCTAAATCCAGGGGCTTGCATTCTTGTAAGAAGGCTATATGGAGACATACTGGAGATATACCCTGGGAAGAAGACCATGTAAAGATGGAGGCAGAGAAGGGACTGATGTCTCTACAAGCCAAGAAATGCCAAGGAATGCCAGCACCCACCAGAAGCTGGGAAGAGACAAGGAAGAATTCTCTCCTACAGGTGTTTGAGGGCCCTGGCCCTGCCAATATCTTGGACTGATCATTAATAAAGCTTTGAATATTCATGCTCAAATCTATACATAGGCATATGTTTTAATTTCTCTTGGGTAAGTACTGAGGAGTGAAATTATTGGGTTTTATGGTAAGTGTATGTTTAACTTTATAACAAAAGGGCTGATTAAACTCCGTTTTCCCAGACAGTGGGGCTCCTTTCCCACTCCTCTCTCTGGCCGAGACCACCAGATTCGAAGAGTCTTTCCAAGGAAAACTTCTTAAATGATGCCAAATGTTTTAGTTTGCTAGCTGCCAGAATGCAATATACCAGAAACGGAATGGCTTTTAAAAAGGGGAATTTAATAAGTTTCTAGTTTACAGTTCTAAGGCCGAGAAAATGTCCCAATTAAAACAAATCTATAGAAGTGACCAATCAAAGGCATCCAGGGAAAGATACCTTGGTTCAAGAAGGACGATGAAGTTCAGGGTTTCTCTCTCAAGTAAGAAGGCACATGGCGAACACAGTCAGGGCTTCTCTCTCGGCTGGAAGGGCACATGGCGAATATGGCATCCTCTTTAGCTTACTCTCCTGGCTTCTGGTTTCACGAAGCTCCACGGGAGGCGTTTTCCTTCTTCATCTCCAAAGGTTGCTGGCTCATGGACTCTCTGCTTCGTAGTGTCACTCTCTCTGAATCTCTCATTCTCCAAAATGTTTCCTCTTTTATAGGACTTCAGAAACTAATCAAGACCCACTCAAATGGGTGGAGACATGTCAT
>PVIY010035280.1:0-26430 GCA_004026745.1 Myrmecophaga tridactyla
TACTTAAGGCCAAATATCTTTTCTGTAAAATGCAGAAAGTATTTCATATGCTTCTTTCAAGTTCAAATTTAAAGTCATCATTTTGGGACATTTTTGAGCAATGAGAAGACAAGAGTCATAAAGATAAAATAAATAATGTCAGTAATAATATAAATTTTCATTTGAAAATTCTATTTAAAATACTATTTATTAAGTAATACATTTTTTATTGAGTGCACAAAAATTGCTGGCCTAATGTTGCTGGCATGCTAGAAGGGAAAGCTGGACAATAACAAAAATAAATAAGTAAAATCTGTAAGCACTGTGTCAGACATGTGACACAGAAATATGAAAATGTGTCAGATGACAAGTCATGAAGAGAAAAATAAATGGGAAATTTGGAAAAAGCATTGCAGGGATTGAGGATCTTGTTTTTAACTGTATTAATAAACTGTGGAGTCAGAAAAAGTAGCATTAAATAGGTCTCTTTGATCATGGAAGAGGTTTAGGCCAGTATTAGTCAATATTAACTCCTTTAAAGTGCATTACCAATGTGCATTGCAGAAGACAATTCGGGGTACCTGAATAAAGGCGAAGTCAAAGTCCATGTGGACATCTCGGGGAATGTCATTATAGAAAGAACAAACAGCACGTGTAGCTGTCATGAGGTAGCAACATGCCTTATGTGTTTCAAGAACACCACAAGGCAATGGTGGATGGAGGAGAGTGAGCAAGGGAGATAGTCACTAATGAAATCTGAGAACTGAGAGGGTGAGGGGAGAACCTGAAGAGTGTTTAGAGGTGATTTACACAGACCTTGGCTTTTACTCTGCGTGAATCAAAAAAGTATTAGAAAATATGGGGCAGCAGAAGGACACACCAACACTTATAAAAAGATACCTTCCAGTTACTATGTTGGGAAAAGACTATAAAAGAACCAGGGGAGAAGCATGAAGAGAGACCAAGATAAAAGTCATCACAACAATGAATTTAGTTGAAAGTTGGGGGCTTGGGCTAGGTGATGATGGAGAAATGTGCAGATTTTGTGTATATTGTCATTAAGATTTAAATGAACTTGCTGAGGAGTTGGAGACAATGAAAGGATCAAGAGTATGTTCAGTGACTTGAGTCTGAGCCGAAGGACGCTGCCTTAATTTGCCTGGGCTGCTATGACAAATGCCACAGAATGCATTGGCGTAAACAATAGGAATTTATTGTTTCAGGCTTTTGGAGGCTAGACATAAAATCAAGGTATTGGCAGGCTGTGTTTTCTCCAGTCTGTAACACTCATTCATGTGGCAATTCAATCTCTGCCTCCAGCATGTGATGATCTGTCTCTTCCTGTCCCCTCCTCTGGTTTATCGTCCTCCTTCTCAGTCATCTCCTCATAAAGACTCTAGTCATAGTGGCCTAAGGACCACCCTCCCCTCCTCACCACCAGGAGCTAGGACATGAACATAGCTTTTGTAGCAAACATAATTCAATTCACTCACATTTTAGATTTGAAATTCACTGAGCTAATGGTGGCTGCCTAAGATGCCCATTAGAGAGAAGACTGGGATTTCAGTTTTAAATAACTTAAGCATTTTTTATTTAACTAAGTAGGGACATCAAATATGCAGCTGGAGACTAGAATTTAGCAAAGAGATCCAGTATGGAGATGTATGCATGTAATCCAAACAAAGCATTTTCCAAAGTGCGTTGCATAAGTTTCAGTTCTGCAGCAAGTAAATAAGGATGAAACACAGGAGTTACATTGTCAAATTTTCTGAGAAGTGTTGAGATTTCTTTGCTTTAGCCTTTCCAAGGTCACTTAATACTATTAATATGCTAATGCATTTTTTGATATCTAAAGACTAAGATGTAATATTTAGAGTTTTCCAAGCTTGTTCTATCTAGAATATATCTTTTCCAGGAAAATATTTGAGACTATTATTTTGAGGGAAACACTGAAAGACAATGACAACAACCGTGGAAATATGCTGTTCTTCTACAAAAAAGAGTATAAAGGGTCAAGGAATTTGAATCCTTGTCCAATATTACAGAATCGGGCTTCAAATTCATGTCAATTATTTTCATTTAATTGGATTCAGATAAAAGAAATGAGTGGCAGTATAGGCTCATGCAGTTTAACCATACAGCATTGAGATAGGCAGAAAAAGCTAGGCCAGACACCCTACAAAGGCCTTGAGAACAAATCCCTGATGGAGAGAGTGGGAGTTCAGAATATTAACAGACACAAGCCAGAGTGTCCTGCTTGATTTTCTTTACTTCTAGCTTGAACCTAATGAATAATGTCTATATAACCCAGAGCATTGTAGATTGCTTAAAGAATACCTTTGAACTAGCATTAGAAATTTCTTTCTAACTTCTATAAGCTATGGGGTTATGGAAGACTTTTCCTAACTCAAGTTACTATGTGTAGCCATAGTTAAAACAGGCTAAAATGTGAGTCAACAAAGTGAATTTTATGGAATCATATGAGGGCAGAGTGATAACAGAATGGTGGAGAGTGTTCAATGCCCACATAAAAGAAAGGAATAGAGTAATCAACCATTCAAAAGCAGGGCATAAGGAAAAGACTGTTCTTTTAACAGTCTTGAAACTGTGCTTAATTATTATTCTTTCAAATTTTTATCGACTTCAGTGAATCTCCAAATGTGACCTGAGACTCCCATGGAGAGCAGCACAGTGGGCCCCAAACTGAGCCCCTCAGTGGCTCTTAACTGTTTCTGACAACCAATTCCATAGATTCTAATTTTGACCCCTGAAGTGCAGGCTATTTGCAAGTAAAGTACTAAGTGATTGAGGGTTATTGCTATGAATTAACTTAAGTTTAGCACATTATTACCATTTACCGACGGCTTTAATTGCATGTTCTACTAATAAGTTTGTTTCCAACGCAATGTTTGACAACTTTGTAATGCTATATCTGTGCAAGTACACATGCAAGCAATTGAAATTATCAAAACTTTTAGTATGTTGTTTGAAACAGCCTATTCAGACTCTCCAAGATATTCGAGCTATTACACCCCCACCCATCTCCTTCTGAACACTACAAATCTCACCTTAGATTCTAACAAGGTTTAAGTTGCTGTTTCCTTCACTACAACGAAAAATTATTTACAAAAATCTACCTAAAAATAAGGAAATACTCTTCTCAACAAGTACTCCTATAAATAGTGGTGAATATTGACTCATGGAGGTAAAGAATTCATTCATAGCCAGTTCAGGACTGCAGTTAAGAGCAGGGGGGTTTATGTCGAGAACACATGCCTTTTAATACTGCATTTATCACTTATCTGATAGTTCTTGGGCTAGTTACTTAACTTGCCTAAGCATCAAGTTTCTGCCTGTAAATATAGACAGAAAGAGTAAGTGTTTCATATGTTTTGGAGTCAAAGGAAAGAAATCATGTATATCACCCAGGTCATTACATTAGAGTGATAAATATCAGCTAAAGAAAAAATCCTGTTTTACTGTAGTAAGTTTTCTTGAGATTCTTGTGCAGCTCTTTTTGATATATCTATCTAGACGGAATCTAGGGCATTTAAATTTGTTAAACTCTGTGGGAGTTCTATGAAAGTAAGCTGTCAACCAGGTCTTTTCTTTGGCTCTGTTATTTCCTGTTCTTGAGCCAAAGATCCCATGGGTCAGAGGAAATGGAGAAAGCCTGATTCATAGTCACTTAGCCTCCAGTTTTTGACAAGGCCAATACCTTGCAGCTGTATCAGTGGCCTGCTCTGCCTGCATGGAGAGGCTATGCCTGTGGCATCTGCTTTGCAAAATCATAAGCTACTGTTTTAGTTTCCTAGGCTGCTGAAGCAAACACCATGAAATGGGTTGGGTTAAACAATGGGAATTTATTCACTCATCATGTTTAGGTCAGAAAAATGCCCAAATCAAGGCATCATCAAGGGGATTCTTTCTGCCTGAAGACTGGCATTTTTGGTTCTCTGTCACATAACTCGGCACTTGGTTGTATCTCCTAGTCACTTCCTTCTCTTCTGGGTCCTCTTTCAGCTTCTTGCTTCCTGTGGCTTTCTTTTTGTCATGTTTGAATTCATTCTGCTTAATTGTCCACTTTAGGATTAGTTGATTGGGCTGGGCCACACTTTAACTGACATCACGGCTTCAACAGGTCCTATTTATAACGGGTTCACAGCCAGGAGAATGGATTAAGTTTAACATATAGATTTCCTGGAGTACATGCAGCTTCAAACCACCACAACTACCATATCAACTTTTGCTGTCGTAAGACATCTGAAAGAGAATCAGTAAGGAGGTACATAACAGGAGAAAAAAACTCCTTTTATACTTAGGGGGAGTGTCACAAAATAAATGGAAGTTGATTTGTTGCATTAAAGAATCAGAGTAAAAAGTTAATTTTAATAATGACATGTCTTCTTTTGTTAAAATGACATGAAATATCACTATCATTTTGTTTCTGCAAACTTCATGTAATTGGATAACTTTGGTCTAGATTTAAAGAACAATTAGGTGAGTCTTAGCATTTTGAAGAAAGGAACAGTAGGCAGAATCAATGTGGCTCATGCAACAATTAATTTTGGTATTAATTCAGTCTCATGCTTGAGCATGAAAGCAGAATAGATCCAACCTACATGCTCCTGAAGTATCTGGGAAAGCCAGAAGTGTGGTGAATCCATGTGCTTAAAGTTAGAGGCAGCAGGCAAACCACAGTCAGGGGTTGTACAAGAGCAACGGTTTATTATTATTATTTATTTGTAGCAAAACAAATACTAGATCAGAGTCAAGGAAACAAAAATAGGATCAAGAAGGGTACAGTAAAATGTTTGGTCTAGTCTGAGATAATAACCTAAAAGCAAGACAGCTACAAGAGTATAGTACAGGGCAAATCATGCAAATAAAGATATTACAGTGATGGAACATCAAAAAAGAAAAGGAAAAAAAAACTTTGTTAATGGGATAATTTACACTTTATATTATTGTTGATAAGCTGAAAGTCAATTTTGGTATACGGGTTCAGTTTTAAAAGTAAGTAGGTACAGATGAGGGAAGGTACATGATACAAAAACCATGCAGGAAGCGAAGTAGCATGATATAGAAAATATGAAGTAGAAAATTACTTATAGTTATTTGTGGATGCTATTCAGTTTTTAAATTGATTAGTAATCATCACAAATATTTATTTTATTTACCTCTGTGTATTGAAATAAAACCATAGAATAAATTCAAAATCCATTTAAAAACACTCAAAACCAAATCAATTAAAAACATACTTTCGTTAGAGGAAAATTACAGCATATTCTAATAACAACAAGGTGAGAATTGATATTATGATTTCTATACAAATTTAATCAGAGAAGGAGGCTTATGTAATAAAAAGTCTTCACTGTAATCTTGTTAGTGTTGTTTTCAAGGGACTGTGCCAATTAAGTGCAATGCACAGAGGAACATTTGTTCAATATAAAATAATGTAGAAACAGAGAGGTGGGAAGATCATTCCTAAAAATTAAATATCATGTTTAACAAAACAGTTTGTTATTGAGACTTAGCTGAACTCTACCTCTCATTCACACTCACTTCTACTACATCCTCATCATTGCTCTAATAATAAACAGTTCAGTTAAAATAAATAACAAGTCATTGATATCATTAAATGATTAGGGGCAGCTAGCAAGCTACTATATTGAGTTATGTCCAGCTTTAATCATTTCTTTATCAGGTCATTATTGGATAACATTGATGCTGTCCATGTTCATAGCATCTATCAAAAACAGTCAATTGTTTTCAAACAGGTTAGATATTAATCTTTCCATCCATTCTACATTAAGGCAGGAAAGGCTCACAAAGATTAGTGGATTTAAACTTCCAGCCTAAATGATTTGAATCTATGTGGTATTCCCAGCTACATTTATTAGGTTGATCAAACATTTCTCAAAGCACAGCAGCATGAGGTCAAAGAACTAAATTCACATATAAAACAATATATAAACCTTATTTTATTCTCTAATTTTTATTCTCAAATTTGATAGAATCAAAACAACTAAATGAGGATCATTTCCTATAATATTTCTGTATTTCAATAGTATTTAATTAGTGTTTCAAGAGTAGCTTGAAATTAGAAGGCAATTTCATTTTTCAGGTCTCATATCCTTCTTTGGGAGTTACTATCATTTTGTAAATGAGAGACAGAAACGATGTCAATATTGAACATCTCATCCCACCATTATATTTGTATCTTATTTCCTTAGGGCTAACCCTTCCTCAATAGCATGGAATTGGGGTTATCAGTCAACCTTGAATTAAGTATGATATTACTTGAAAGAGAGGAAACATGAATATGAGACAAAGCAGCAATTTTAAAATGATGTGGAAGCATCAATGGATTATTACACACCAATGGTGAGGAAAGATTTTGAAGAAAAAAAAGCAACATAGCAAGGAGGGACTAAAAATAATTTAGAAAGAGTACACTTTATAATATAAAGAAAGAGGAGGAGGAAGAGAAGAGAGAAGAGAAGGAGGTGAAGGGAAGAAGAAAGAGGAAAAAACAAGGGAAGAAGAAGTAATAAGTGGCAGAGCAGATAGAAGGAATTCAGAAAAGAGGGGTCAAAAATCAAGACATACAATTCAGCATAAAAATTAAGGAAGAAATAGATTTAAAGAAACAATATTATAAGAAATTCAGTTCTGAAGATTAGTTTAAAAGCTGTGGGACATGCGTCCTCCAAGTCTGATTACCAAGAACAAGAATATAAAGAAGTTCAAGTTTCAGTTTTCCAATTTGTAGTCAAAGAAAAATAATAACGTAGAAAAATAAAAAGTCTGAACTATTCATGATATCCCTTCCCTAAGTCAATATTAAGATCGAAGGAGGTAATCTATCCAAATTGCTCAGGAGACACCTAGCAATTGCTCAATATTTGTTGGTTATTATTATTCTGTATAATCTAGTTAAGTTTACTAGACTTTGAGAACCAATACAGAAATATATTTGAGCCCAGATAAAACCTAGGCAAACATCTGCATGTCAAACAACCCTCTAAATACTCTAGAAAATATATACTCTGTGGTATATATTTTCACTCTACAGTTTTCACACATACAAAAATCCTATAGTTCCAAAAAAGAAGATAGGTTCCTAAATTAGGTTTATTTGTTGATAGAAAGTATAGAATTTTATTGAATACTTATGTATATGAAGAACTAAATGCTATCATCAAACAAACTTTTATTTCCAGAATAACTGTAATGGTAATTCTGAAAAAAACAAAAACAAACAAACAAAAAAAAACAACAAAATCTCTGAAAAAACCCAAGTGGATCATCTCTCCACATCCCTAACAGATGTTCTCCCTTGGACTTTAAAGTATTTATTAACAGAACTAATATTTGAGTTGTTTTTCCCATGTAGATGAAGGAATACCTTCAGAGTTAAGTATTATGCAGATACTCCAAGGACCATTATTTTCAGAAACATCACTCACATTTTATATGCAGCAATTCAAAGACGCAATTAACAATCAATGAGAGGATTCTTCAATCCTTGTTTCCTTAAAGAACTTGAAAGAATATAAAAGTGCAGAGGGAACCAAAAGGGAATAATATTTTTCTTATATTACACAAGTGTAATTCTAGGATAATATAATATAATGATCGATAGCAAAATTGTCAACAAGCATAATTTAAGCCATTTTTACAATGAAGAACTACACAGCTTTGTGGTTCTAAGTCCTTCAGATTTAAATGTATTACTTTTGCCACTAGAATTGATTAAAAAGTACAGAACTCATTTGCAGCTTGCTCCATTTCTTGTGATAGACTAAAACGGAAAAGGTTATGGCTTTCATTGAACTAAGCAGAATCTCTACAAGTTTTACCTATAGAGTTACTTGAAAACACTTCATTCTGTTGATCCTTGGCAACATCCTTTTCGAGTTTCTGAAAAGGCAGTCGCTGTTGCATTGTATTTATTTGAAAGGAAGGGAAACACATGTTTACTGGGCCTTGTGGAGTCAAGCATTGTGGTACAGGTCATCACATAAGGAATCTCATCCAATAAATAGTCATGCAAGGTGAGAATTTCAACCCATTTAAGAAGTGATGAAAGTGAATCTGAGGTTCAGTGAGTGACATAGGGAACTATGTGACTTAGGGAACTATGTCACTTAACTCGTGTTAGAATTGAAATCCATGATTTGATCTTGTTGACTCCCTAGTGTTGATTTTTTCAAAAATTGTATACTTTTTCTCAAGCAAGAGAAAAAAATAGATTAGCAAAAGAGTTTTACAATTTAGGATTTAAGCCTCTTAGTCTATTATATATCGCAACTATTTGGCCTTATCATTACAAATCACATTCTTATTGCTTAAAATCAAGAAAATCTTACATAGCATTTGTAATTTATTTTATTTTATTTTTTAATTTAACTAGAACTTTATTCTTTATGTTCTTCCCCCAAGCTACAGGCACTCTTTAGTCTGATATTGAACATACACAACTACAGAATTTCTATTTTTTGAGGCACATAATTACATGAAAAATAAATAACTTTCATGCTGTTTCATAGTTGAATTGGCTCTTAAAGATTTTCAGGGGCAGGAAATGCCAAGAATTTTGTGTTCTTTAAGGAATGGGTATATATAAATGAACTGCTATATGTTCAATTAAATCCCGAAGAAACCTTCAAAAGTATTTTTTCCCCTAAAAGCGCAATGCAGATATGCATGGCCATCACTGCCCATACAGTGAAAGGATGGAATGTAAAGGCCGAGTCAATCTTCCCTAAGTGTGCAGTTGTAAGCTAATCTAAATGAAAAACTCGACACTGACATTAAATGAAAAATGAACCAATCGAAAAAAAAATGCTGAAGAAGAATATCTTCTCTTAAAAAGGAAAATAAAAAAACGAGAACTACAGATTTGAAAAAACACTCGTTTTTCTTTGACTTAAAATATAAACCAGAAAAACTGGAAGGAAAAAGTCAAGCCCATTTAGAATTGAGACAGGTCTAGGTAAAAATGGATCAGAATACAATGATTTCACCTTAGGCGGGAAATGACTGAAATGAAATTTCACACGTCTTCATGTCTATAATAAACTATATTAATGTTAAAAAATCAATGCACATTTCTCAAAAATACAAAATCTGTATTTTTCCTCTTAGGTCTATAATCTGTTTAAGGCATTTACTTCTACAAGCCTGCTCTGTTTAATAGCTCATGCTGTACAAGTACCTAAATACATATTGGTATTTCAAGAATTCTGTCTCATCTCAAGCTAGTGATATACCTTTTACTCACACTTATATAGGTTTTATTTCCATCATAAGAAACTTAAGACCTAAGTAGTACATTTTCGAACGCTTTGAGTTTTTAGTCAACATATTACATAAAAAGGAAATTTGATTTTTAAGTATCTTTTTTAGTACCGTGGCATGATGGATTTAATTTAACAGCTGAAGGATAAATACAGTAATTACACGATACTGTTTAAACTATTTCACAGGTATAGGAAAACGACTGATTTTTAAATACAGCCAACATGAATGAGCCTGTGTAGTCACTTATGAGCAGCGAAATACTAGAAACCAGTGAATGGATTAATAAAATGATTTTTCAGCAGTGGATATTCATTATTTTGCTTTTAGGAACCTGAGGAAATTGCCTTCTTTACGTTTCGAATGTTCTGGTAATTCTAGTAGTCATTTCTTCTCTTTCTCAGTATCACCTCGAGTTGCTGAAATAAGCGATGCTAAAAGGATCAAAGTCCTTGCCACATGGAGCCGCTCCCCACAGTAGCCCCCTTGAAGATATACATTTTATGTGAGTTTCCATTCTATGTTCACCACCATCCAATGGGCATCTCCGCTCCCAATACGGGCCCAACCATAATGCATGCCAGTGGACAGCTCAGCTGGAAGCCTATCCACTAACTTGTTCAGGAAAGTTAGCAGGCGGCATGCCCAGCTGCTCCGAGCCGCGAGCGAAGCCCCGCACCCCCTCGCGTCTGCAGAAAGAGCGCAGCGGCCTCCCGACGCCACCCGCCCGCGGCATTGCCATCTACGCGGTGCCCGGGGCCACCCCGAGGGCGCGGAGGGCAGCTCCGCGGGTCTGCGCCGCGCACAGCTGGCCGCGCGACTCCAACCCGGCGCCGCGGCGCGTCCCTCACGGCGCTGACCCGAGGGAAGCTACCGCGCGCCGGGAGGTTGTATCTCAGCCCCCGGGCGGAAATAGGTGGGAGTGGGCTGGGAGCGCGACCCCCGCGGCGCGCAGCGAGGGAAAGCCGGGAGCCTCCGCGGTGCTCCTATAATTTATTTTTAAATATATTACTACAGTGAAATGTTATGAGTGTGTAATGTAGGTTAAGGGATATTCCAGGTCAGCTGATACGCTATAATGAAAACAGTCTGCAGGCAATGTGTTATCCATGTCCTAATTAAAATCCAGTGTGTTGCTAATCAGCGTAATGAAGGAAAAAGAAAAGGGGATCAGTGAAAATGATAGTATTCTGTTGTATGGTGTGAAGAATATTAGAAATGGGCTATTCCTAGTAAATGTACAGATATTTAAATTGTTTTGGATTGGCTGAAACTCTTTTGGAGGCATGTCCCAGTTTTGAACGGAAAACCTCACACTTCACTCTCACAGGACAGCTCGGAAAGTTTACATACTAAAGAGCCCTGTTTGTCCAGCTGTGGATGATTCCTGCAAGCCTGATGCCAGCTAAATGGCATAAGACATTGCTTCTGGAAATTGGTTCTATCCGCCATTAGAAAATCTTTTATGCAAGGTGGGTTGGGGCTCCTCAGAGGACAAAGTGCTGGGAATTTATTCAAGTGCTTATGAATGAATATCTGTTTCATAAATGTCTGTATGAGATAGAAAATTTGATCCTAAGACTTGTTTTTTCACTTGAGGATATTGGAGTGGGGCATAGCTACGCCTCATTCATTTCAAAGGTTATGGAGTAACTACCATCTGTTTCTCAAAAGAAATTTCAAAGAGGCCCACAACTAAATTGCCTTAGGTGAGGCTGCAACAGGCTTGTGCAATGGCTCATATGATGCTTGGATGCTTGAGTATATTCAGGAGAAGAAATTTGCACTGAGAAAACCTTTTGGACTAGGAGACAAAGCCCAGAGAGATTTTGCTTCTAGAGTATAAGACACTACAAAGTTTAGTATTTAAGCATCAACATTGTGCTGTGTTTTTTTTTTTTTTTAATATAACTTCATTTCTAATGGTACTCTTATTGGCATAATCCCCTATTATACAGACACACTTATACCTCATAAAGCAATTTACTGAGTAAAGGATTTCTTATCTCTAGTACTTCTTATAGCGGGGCTGGAGTTTTTATGTCAATATGGAGAGGGAAAAACATCTGTGCTGCCATCGCTGAAGAGCGGCAGCTCTCACTAAGTGAAGAGAAGAGTTTTCAGATAATTTAAAATTTTGAGGGATGAAATGAAAGTTTGCTACTAATGTGTTCTTGAGTAATTTTGGGGGAGACTTCAGAGGCAATCTAAGAAAATGAAGAAAATATGCATTTACTGTACAATGATTTTCCTGACTTTAAATAGAAGCTTAGAGCCAAAAAAAAAAGTTTAACGAATGGTAGTAAAGGTAACAAGCAATCATCAGTTACATTCTCTAGGCTCAGCTACTGATTCATAAGGACACGAAGAAATGTATTAGAATTAAGTCAGTCCACTGGTCTTGGCTTAACTGTTGTCAAAGTCTTAACTGACAACATTCCCAAAGCCAATTAGTTTCCTACTTGAAAAACTCAAATGCTTCCTTTATCCCTTCAGAAAAGTCCTAAACGCCTCAGGACCACATACATAGATAGCCGTTATTGATCAGACTGGTTCCAGGCACAGTTTACTCACTAGTCCAAACAATTCCTTCACTTTCTGGCAAGAGTGTTAGCTCCACGTCAACTGCCTGTACTTATTTGTCAATCATGTAATCAGGCTGCATGGAGCCCTGTGCATGATGCCAACTGGCAAAGAGAGAACCCGCAACCACCTGGCTGCTCTGGATGACTACAACCTGAACTACTGAACATCAACTAATGAGAGTAAATGAATGAGCACATGAGCAGATAAGTAATAATACTTATGATTAGTTAGCATTCATGATTTCAAAAATATTCTAGATCCCATGCACTATCACTTCTCCAAAGTTAAGATAAAATTTCCACATAAATTCATCTGTACTACCTTTAACAGTGATACCAAGCTTGATTTATTTTTTTTTAAAGCAGTATGCTGGTGCTGTCAATAATGACTACTAGATTTTTGCCTTGATTTGCAAGAGCTAAGAGCTTATCATTGTGATACAATTTGGAATGTTTTTCTAATGTTTTACCTTTATTTGGACTCACTAGAACATATATGTTCTTACACACCAAATCTACCTAACCCCAAAATGCATCTCTATGGTTTATTTTATTTTATATGTTATGGTTTATTATTTTCCCTCTCAGCATTGCCATTGTCACATCCCTTAAGTTTTAATATGTTGTGTTCTCATTATCATTCATCTCCAGATATGTACTCATTTCTCTAGCAATTCCTTCTTTGATTCACAGATTATTTAAGAGTGTGTTGTTTAATTTCCATATATTTGTGAAAGCTCTGGTTCTTTCCTGATTATTAATTTCCAACTTTATGATGTTGTAATTAGAGAAAGTGCTTTGGATAATTTCAATCTTATTAAATTTATAGAGACTCCATTTGTGTCCCAGTATAGGATCTATTCTAGAAACTGTTCCATGTGCACTAGAGAAGAATGTGTATCCTGGTGTCTTGTAATGTTCTATCTAAAGATAGATTAGATCTAATTTGTTTATCCTATTGTTTAGCTTCTCTAATTCCTTGTTATTTCTTTCTGGTGAATTGTCCCTTTTATTAATGTGTAGTGTCCTTCTTTGTCTCTTATGATATCTTTACATTTAAAGTCTATTTTGTCTGATGCTAGTATAGCTACTCCTGCCTTCTTTTGGTTACAGCTTGCATAGATCTTTTTCCATCCTTTTACTTTCAATCTAACTGGGTCTTTGAGTCTAAGATGTGTCTCTTGTAAACAGCATATAGATTGATTATGTTTTTTGATCCATTCTGTCATTCTGTATCTTTTAATTGGTGAGTCTGGTCCATTAACATTCAAAGTAATTACTGTAAAAACTGTTCTTTACTCTCTATATAATCTTGTCCTTTAGGTTTTATTTGTCATATCTACATGTTATTTTCCTTCTCTCTCTCTTTTTCTTTAAATTACCTTTATTCATATTCTTCAATTCTGTTCCCTCCTCTGGACCTCCCTCTCCTGTTTTTTTCTTATCAGCTGACAGGGCTCCCTTTAATATTTCTTGTAGGGCTTGTCACTTATGGACTAGTACTCTCAATCTTTCTTTGTCTTTGGAGATTTTAATCTTTCCCTCAGTATTGAAGGATAACTTGGCTGGGTAAAGAACTCTAGGTTGAAAGCCTTTCTCATTCATTCAGGGTCTTAAAAATATCATACCAATGCCTTCTTGCTTCCATGATGCCTGTTGAGTAGTCTGAAGTCAGTCTAATGTGTTTTCCCTTGTATGTAGTAGATTGCTTTCCTTGTGCTGTTTTCATGACTTTCTGTTTCTCTTAAACACCTGACAGTCTGATTAGTATGTGTCTTGGAGTAGGTGTGTTCGGATTTATTCTATTTGAAGTTCACTGAGCCTCTTTGATTTGCATATTCATGTCTTTTATAAGGGTTGGGAAGTTTTCTCCAATCGTATCTTCATGTACCTTTCCCAACCTTTTATTCTTCTCTTCTCCTTCTGGGACACCAGTGATTTTTATATTTGCATGTCTCATGTTGTCCATTATTTCCCTAAGATCCAGTTGCATTTTTTTCCCATCTTTCTTGCCATTTGTTGTGTGCACTAATTCTATTGTTTATTCTAGTCTTAGCACATGCTTGAAAATTTGAGGACAAATGAGATGCCATCTAAGTCACATTCATTTCATATAACTGGAAACAACAATCACTACTTAATATGTGCCAGGCACTGTGCTGAGTATTTTACATGCATAAACATATTCAATCCTCGTGAAAAACCTACAAGGAAAGTATTATTATGATTCCCATTTACCTAGAAAAAGCTAAATCATAAAAAGCTAAGTAATTTTGCCATATTAAATTAATTGAACCATTTTGTGACATAGCTGAAGATGTTGAATCTGTTTAATAGTTCGGGGAGTGGGAAGTCCGTCTTTCAATGCACAAAGCAATGACTACCTTCAAAAATAAAAATACCTTTTTATTGTAAAAAGACAAAATAAGAGTGAAAAATTAAATGCTTTGTTTTACAAATATGCAAACACACAATAAAGGACATTATAGTTTCTGAGTTTTATACTGCAAATACAGAGAGTATAGAATCACAAAACGCAGGGTTTGGAAGGTCTTTCGAGGTTGCTAGTTCAATTTCTCCAATTTGCAGCTCGAGATTCATTCCCTTGGAAACATACTCCAGAAATAGACTTCTAGATCAGTCATTTTCAGCTCTTATGTCTTTCTCCACAATCCATGATGAATGATGTTCACTGGCACAGTTAATACACACGAGCTCAAAATATGAGCCATAGGAAAAAAGTTATGGATTATGTGCCATTTTTGGTATGATAGCTATTAAAACACTCTTCACTCCCACTTATGGAAGCAAACCAGAATAAAATTAGCAATAGTGATGTCATTATAAAAAAAAGCTGAGATTCTTCTTTATTTTCCAAATTTCAGTCTTCTAAATATATTAGTATCAAATTGCCTTCAAGAAAACAGTTTGTCATGATCCTGACTTTGATTTCTGTTCTACTTATATTTCTTCAAGCTTAGTGACAGGTATATCACTTTGCTTTTGGTTTAAAGTGACATAAAACTTAAATTAACATAAACAAAAACTGGAAACTTACTGGTTTTTATAATCACGAAGTCCAGAGCTCTGGCTTATTCTAGGCCTAATTTGATCCAGAGATTCAGCATGACGTCAGGACTCCAGCTTCTTTTATAGACTATTCTTTCCCATTTTTTCTTTTCCCTGTGCCTTCTTCATCCTCAGATAACCCTCTCCTCTCATTATGGTAGCAAAAATACTTGCACTAGCTTCAGATATCACGTTGTCATACACATTGATCAAGGAAGAGAATGTGTTATTTGTCCCCAAATACCCAGCAAAAGTCCTGAGACTCATTTTGCTTGAATCAGTTTATGTCACATGCTTAAACCTAAGCTCATCACTATGTCCTAGAATAGAATGCAGTCATTGTCATAATCTTGATCGTATGTTCTATAACTCAAAGTAGGAATTTAGGCTGCTTTCCTGAAACCACATAGATTTCCCTGCCTGTCATTCCACTCTTCCCCAAATTAGAAGCTGTTGGAAAGGGGCAAAAAGCAAACTAATGCAAGGAATGTAGTAAAAAAGGTACACCCAAGAGAATTCATTCTTTCTGGAAAAGAGTCCCTACCCCTTTAATAGCCTGTAGAAAGTCCTTCCCTTTATTAAGCCTATTTTGTTCACAGATTTCACCTATTAACCTAAGTTTTTCTCTTGAAGATCCACAGAATAGGTTGTATTCTTGCCATATATTCTCTATGGTTTATATTTATCAATAGTATATTTTATTCTCGTAGTTTACTTTGTGAATACACCTTCCTTGAGTAGTGAAGTTTCCGCTTCTGGTATTTTTTTATGCACTTTAATAAGGCTGTCTCATAAAACTAAACTGAATTTATATTAGTATTCAATTTATCTGCTTATTTTCAAAGAAAACCTAGTGATTTATGAGGTCTATCTTGACATTTCATAGAGAAATTGCATTTCCTTTATAAATCTTAATCAAAATAGATTCAATATTCTGTAGCTTATAGGACAGATTATAATGAATGTGATTAGCCTCTTTATTTCTGGATAGAGCAAAGTAGGCTCTCTTCACCTTCCTCAGTGCAGGTTAATAGAGGAACATTGGAGTAGCTGAAGTTCTGGAACCTAGAGTTGCATCATTTTAGACCCTTAGTTCTTCACATCACAAAGTCAGAATTTGTTAGTTCTCAGTTTATGGAAAGGCCCTCCCTCACTGCAGGAGTTGAGATATATAACTAGATCTTGCTTCTTTCCAGGACCATGAAATAGCATTCCTTTTGGATTAGTTTACCTTTTAAAATTCCCTTATCACAGTTCAATGTCTCTTTAAAAGGTCCAGCCTTTCTCACATCAGCTTTCATTTTGCTTCTCATGAAAAGGGACTATATCTTCTTTTTCTATTGTAGGAGAAGCTGACTTCAGAAGAGGCAATACACAGTACTAAAACCTGGAAGAATTCTTAGACTTTTGCTATGCATTACACCGGATGTTAACAATGGAAGAGAATTTAGAATTATGTGACTGGCTTATCTTCTTCACAAACCTGGCAGATGAATTGAGAAAAGTGTCACAAAGCATTTCTTCCTAGGGTCAACAGATGATATATTCCAATTAGATGGTATTTAGATGGAATAAAATTTGTTGTGTCCCAATCGTGAAAATAAAACTATTCTAAATGCATTTTTGAATGGAATATTCTTTTTCAGTCCTACAATACATAAAATTAGTGATTAAAAACAGTCTTATATATACACATGCACCAAAAAATATTGATATACACCCACACATATACTACATATTTTCAGTTAAATTACTAACTCATAATAGGAAAGATGTCTATCTGTCAATTTAACTATCTTTCTATGTATATATATATAAATAATTATATCAGTCATGGCACTTAATACAACATTGAAAAATTAAATCAATACTTTATTATGGAAGGAATCAACACATTACAAACATGAGTTCTAAGCATTTAAACTTTCTAATTGGGAATAGAAATGGATACCAGCTACGCAATTTAAACTTTGAAAATATTTCATTCTAGCTAGAATACATGGACAACTGCATTAAGTTAGCAGGTTATTGTTAAGTTAGAATCCGATCATTTCAAAGAAAATTGTATAGCTGTCAAATTATTTTTGACATTATCTATTTTTAAAGCCTATATTTCACAAAGAATAAATAAATTATTTAGGTTATTTTTTCATTAACAATTTGTTATTCAAATATTAAACTTTCAGAGTGCTAGAAAGAGTTTCAATTATTCCTTTCTAATAGAAACACTGAAGTATATATCATAAAGAACAAAATATATCAGACTTCTTGATGAAAATCCCTTCTTTATACATATATGAGTGCTTCTTTAACACTCAAAATACACTAGACAATTTGCAACCATAAATTAGTATTTTGCTCTTATAATATGGATTGAAAGGTATGTACCAGAAACCATGTTTCAGTATCATAGAACTAAAGATAGGCTTCTGGGATTTTTACAGAACCAATTTGTACAGCAACTCTCTTGTGAATTTATTATGCAAAGAAAGTTAAGGTAAAAGTGGAATTGCAGTATGTTAAATTCCAGCTATCCATCTTGTTCCAGTGTTTGCTCTACAACACCCTTCAAATGATAGCATAGTCCAGAATCTAAATCATGATTCATAAATCATGAATTCATAAATCAAGGTAAAATTGATTGCTAGATTGACATTAGTTTATGTGCCATTTAGAGGAAAAGTAAACACTGCCAATTAAATTATGACAGTGCTTTCTCAGCATTTAAATTGTAAACTTATTAAAGCCTTCTTTTAGACTTCGACATGGATTTTTTTTCATATACCACTTTGTGCATACACTAAAAACAAATTGAAGTGAAATAATTTGGTTAAGTATTCTTAAAATTTCTACATTACCTTGTTCTTTTGAATCAACTCAAAAAGAGTCATAGATGTTTATGTTTTTACCACACAACCAATTCCATTGTGTAACCAATAATATTAGCAAGATAGCTCTACTTTACAAACACCTGAAAAAGAAACTGTGGAAGGTTGAATTACGTACCCCAATGAAAGACATGTTCTTAATTGTAATCTGTGTTCCTGTGGGTTTTAATTTAACTGTAAATATCACCTTTTGAAGATGTTCTTATTAGTTAAATTATGACCAACTGAATCAGTTTGGGTGTTAATCCATTTTATTGGAAGCCTTATTAAGAGAAAGTTACAGGGAAGAGAAGAAGCCAGAAGTCAAAAGAAAGTGTAAGAGTAGACACAGGAAGAAAGGGATCTCCATGTGACAGGAGGCAGAGAGGCATTAGGGAATCCAAGGGATGGGCTATGGGGAGAAAACATTGACACCTTGATTTTGGACTTCAAGCCTACAAACCACGTGCCAATAAATTCCTGCTGTTATGCTTACCCATTATGTACTATTTTTATAGCACCCTGGAAAACTAGAACAGAAACCAAAGCTTTTAAATTTGCTTTGCAATTGAGCGACACCAGTCTATTTCAGTGATGTTGCTAAACATCTGATCATTACCTCCCCTCTTCTTCCCTCAGCCGTTTAATTCCTGGGGGTTAAAATCTTGGGATTTTCTTTCATTCCTGTAACAGTCACTTCGAAAATTTAATGCTGACATTTCCTGATTTCAGGAATTGTTTCGGTTTGCTAAAGCTGCCAGAATGCTATCTACCAGAAACGGATTGGCTTTTATAAAGGGGATTTATTAAGGTACAAGTAACAATTCTAAGGCTGTGAAAATGTCCAAATGAAGGCATCAACAAGAGGATAACTTCTCAGAGGAAAGGCAGCACCCGGGTTCCTCTGTCACATGGGAAAGCACATAGCAATGGCTGCTGACCCTTCTCTCCTGGGCTGGTTTCAAAATAGCTCTCTCAGCTCCAGTGGGTCCTTCCGGCTTCTGCTGGGAGGCTTACCTTCTGCACCTCCACAAGTCAGTGTCCTGGTGTCTGGTCTCTTTATCAGCTCTGAGCAGTGTCTCTCTCTGTGAGATCCTTTAAGGAAACCAGTAAACTAATTAAGATCCACCTAGAATGAGTGGGGTCACAAGCCCAGGGGAAAAATCTAATCAAAAGATCCCAGCCAGCAATATGTCTTCCCCACAAGATTGGACTAGGATTAGAAGAGCATGGCTTTTCCGGGATATTTAACAGTTTCAAACCAGCACAGGAATGCATGGAAAATAATATTTACAATAGTCATTTAAGACTCCCATCACCTGAAAGAGACATTCCAATTACAAAGATTATGCAACATGCAAAGAAAATGTTCCTAAGAAACTAACAAAATTTTGAACATTTTTCATGACAGAAAATTCAATATCTCAACATGTAGTCTATTCTTTAGATAATTATCCCTGTTAGAAAGTTTTCCCTAATGTTGAGCTAAACTCTGACCAGATAGCTTAAAACTGTTCCTTCTCGTTCTGGCAGTGTAATCTCCTAACAACTTAATCGAGATTCTAAATGAAAAGCTCTCCAAATATTTTAAGACAACTATTAAGTTTCTTCTCTCTTCCCCCAAACATCTTCTCTCAGGTTAAACACATTAACTTTTTCACAAACATTTCTCATATCAATTTTAGAACAAATACTTGTTAGTGAGTGATATATGACAGGCACCATTTATATACTGGGGAAGCAAGTTGTGTGTGTATGTGCAGCAGAGAAAGATTGGAGTGGAGAGGGAGCAAGAGTAGGAGGGAGAGTGAAAAACAGAGTTTGCATATACTTTGCACCTCTCTCCTCAGGGGAACTCTAGGTGGTGGGTTGCACTTATGGAATCAGTAGGGGTGGTGGATGTGGGGGTGGGGCGACATGTGGAGTGTTCAGGGAGAAAGAGGAGTAAGTTTGAAGCCCCCTCAGGCAGCAAGATGTTTGGTGTGTTTGAAAATCAGAAAAAGGACCTTGTCAAAAATGTTGAGAAGTTTAGGATTTAATTCTAAGACCAATGGAATGCCAACCTCTATTGATTGGCTTTAAATATGTGACAGATTTGTCACCTGCTGGCCCTGTTTTTATCCTGTAAAAGCTCTTCCATTTGTTAATTATCATTTGAAAATGTGACATCCAAGTCTGAATGCAGTACTGCTAAGCTTTTTATGGACATAGCAGAACGGAATGTGATGCTCACCATTTTGCACTTACGTTGTTGGAACTATGAGACATAAATTTTTTCTAACTTAATTTCTTCTGTTTTACCGTACCAGCCACTTGAAATTATTTTAGATTCTGATTCTTTTAACCTTTGAAACCAAAAGCATCATTTCCCCCATCAACTTCCCACCAAATGCTGATGTGTTTCACATTTAAGTCATTGATTAAAAATAAAAGAAGGTGAACGGGACTAATCATGCGATATCACTTAGAAGTTTCCTGTGTGCTAACATTGATCAAATATTCATATTTTGATGACAAGGCCATTTAAAAATTGCAAATTGATCTATTTATATGGCTTCAAAGTAATTTCTCTTTTTTCAAAGACATCATATAACACTTCATAAAATTTATTATATAGTATTTAACTTTTTATATATTTTTGTCTGTTTTCACTAAGACAGAGTTATAATAGAAACTTAAGAGTTTTATGATTTGATTTATTTTAATGGTGAAAATATTCTATGTAGGAAACATCCTCAGTGGAACCTTCCCTAAAGCTAAGAGAATTATTCAGTCTGATAGGACTAGAACTGAGTGTGTATTTGTGCCTGTCAAGGGAATGTGCTGCTCAGATGTTCGTCCAAAGAGTGTAGCTGAAGGCTGAAACACCTTCCAATCTGCCGCGCACTGTGACCAAGTTCCCCAGCCATTAACTGAGTATGGCAGGGTCTAGGACTGCAGGAGTCCTGCCCAATATGGGACTTCTCTGTGGACAGTCTTTGCTCGGGATTTCCCCTTAATTCTAGCCACAGCTTTTTCAGATCTGAGCTACATTCTGAGGGTTTTCCTATATAAACCACCCCTCTCTGTCTCTTTTACAAGTGCCAGAACTACATTGTAATCTGAAGATTCTCCCCATCTACATTGCTCTCCTCTTTATCTTCCACAGGCATTTCCTCAAAACATTACATCTTTCATATTCAATTCTGCACTGGTATCTGCTTCTCTGAAGACCCAGATTGATGAAAATATCTTCTAAAATACTCCTTTCTTCAGTCGTCTTCCCAACTTTCACTCCCATTCTCTTCTCTAAATGCAACTAAATTCATCCACTTTACCTTTCTTCCAAACTGTCCACTGTACACTATGGATCCCTAAAAGTCTATCATACAACTTTTCTAAATCTTCTGTGCATCTCAAAGTATCCCCATCACCTTTTTATTTAAAATGAAATGTGACACTGCCTGGAACCACTGCCTTCTCTACCACCACTTAAAGTGCTGCCAATCTTTTTTTTCAAACCAAGCAGTAGGGTAATTCTATTCCTTGTTCATCATTTATATTTCATAACATTAACTCTCCAACCTTTTGCAAAAAGCCTACCTGCCTGATATTCACAACAAAAAGAAATGCCTACTCTTCCCCTTCACATCTCTAGTCTTCCTGGACTCAACCCTTGACTTTATTGAATGACTGTCTTTTTTCAATTAAATAATTAATTATCTAACTGATTCACAGTTTGGTTTTTACTTCCTGAAGCTGCAAACATCCATATGAATAAGCCAGCCAGTACCTTGGTCTCAGATTATTCTCCTCCTTATAATCAAGGACCTCCCCCACCCCAACCAACAAACTTAAATTTTAGACATTCAATTCCAATGTTATGTTTTAGAATTTATCACCACCAAATCCAAACTAAAGTCATCACCTTGACTGTGCATTCTGTTCTATCATTACCATTTCCTACCCCTTCTCCTTACTTACTCAAATATTTCAACTACAAATATTTTGAGCACATAATGACTTCCACTTTATTGATGACACCAATTTTTCAGCATCAGCAACCTGCTGTCTTCACTTCCCTTTTTACTCAGATTAGTCTGTGATCTGTCATTTTAATCAGACCCAAATCACAGTACATGGCAGACTGATTTCACTTTAAGATCATAAACCTGTGTATCAAATAGACTCTCAACACAGCTTGGAAGTCTTCTTTCTTTCTTAAAAAAGGGTACATTTCCATCCAAGCTTGCCAAATTACCCCATTTCTATTCATTATAGCAGCTCAGAATCTTAATCCATATTTTAATTGGACAACTATTTATCTTCCTATCCCCATCTAAAGACCTAGCTGTGCCCATCTTCACTTTTTTCTGTTTTTTTGTATCCAAGGATGCAGATATTCAATCAGGGCCAATTGCTCAATACATAGTTTTCCCGCCATTTCCTCTTGCTTTTTTAAGGAATTGGAACCTTAAATTTATCTATACATTTTTATTGATATATATTATATATTCACATACCATGTAATCATCTAAAGTGTACAATTCATGATACACACTTTCAGCATATATGCATTTATCATCACAATAATTTTTTGTTTTTTCTTAATGAAAAATAATGTATATATGAAAAAGCAATACCTTTCAAAGCACATCACAACAATTAGCTGTAGAACAGATTTCAAGTTTGGTATGGGTTAGAAATCCACTATTTTAGATTTTTACTTCTAGCTGCTCTAAGATACTGGAAACTAAAATAACAATATAATGATTAAGCAATCATGCTCATTGGTTAAATCCTATGTTCTCTGTATAACTCCACCATCACCTTTGATCTTTCTCCCACTCACTAGGGATATCTGAGCTATGCTCATTCTAACTTTTTCATGTTGGAAGGGGTTGTCGACAATATAGGATAGGGGGATGGAACTAGTTGATGTTCTGAAAGGTTGGCCTCTCTGCAATTCAGTGCTTATCTGGTCTGGGGACCTATCTGGAGCTTCTAAGTTTCTAGAAAATTATCCTAGTGCACAGAACACTTGTAGAATCTTATGTAAAGCCCTAGGTATTCTTTAGAGTTGGCAGGAATGGTTTTGGTTGGGGTTTGGCAAGCTATGATAGGCAGCAATATCTAACTGAAGCTTGCGTAAGAGTGATCTCCAGAGTATCCTCGCCAGTTTATTTAAACTCTCTCAGCCACTTATACCTTATTTGTCCCACTTCTTTTCCCCCTTTTGGTCAAGATGGCATTGGTCAAGTGCCAGGCTAGGCTTATCCCTGGGAATCATCTCCTACACTTCCAGGGATAGTGGAATGACTCCTGGATGTCATGTCCCATATAGGGAGGAGGGCAATGATTTTACTTGCAGAGTTGGGCTTAGCAAGAGAGAGATGCCACATCTAAGCAACAAAAGAGATCCTCCAGAAGTAACTTGTAGACTACCTATAGGTAGGCTAAGTTTCTCCACTACATACATAAGTTTCACAAGAGCAAGCCTCAAGATCAATAGTTTGACCTATTAATTTGGGTGTCGCTAATGTTTGACACAATACAAGGTTTTCCCCAGTGGTAAAGTTTGATAGTTCCATATTTTTCTCCCATCCTCAAGGGACTTTGTCAACACTTTTTGATTATCTGCTTAATGTACTCTGGGATGTATCCAGGCATTACATTAAGCTATACAGGATTAAAGGCCCTCATTTTTATTCTGGGCTCCCTGTGTTTGGATTGTTTAAATGATCTATCCAGACAGGTAAATTAGATTATATGTGTGAAGGTTTGAAAATATTATGGGCCCTAGAAAAGCTGTGTTTTAATCCTGATTCAACCTTGTGGAGGCAATCATTTCTTTTAATCCTTTTAATACAGCTTGGAATCTTTTGATTAGGTTATTTCCATGGAGATGTGACACACCCTATTGTGGGTATTAATTTTTGGTTAGTTGGCGATGTGGCTCTTCCCATCAAGGTGGGTCTTGATTAGATTACTAGGGTCCTTAAAAGGGGAAACATTTTGGAGAAATGCCCAAAATGACAGAGCCTAGAGAAACGACAAAAGCGTCAGAGCCAACAGAAACTTTAAGCAGAGCTGACGCAGATGCAGACATGTGGAGAACAGAGACATGGGTATTTGGAGATGCTTGAAACCCAGCAGATGTCACCATGAGCTGTTAAGCAGTCTGAACCTGGAGAGGCAGATGCCAGCCTCGTGACTTTCTAGCTGACATAGGTATTCCTAACCCACAGGCATCCCTTGAATTAAGATAACCTCTTGTTGGTGGCTTATTTTGGTTGTTTTCATTGCTTTAGAACCGTAAATTTGTAACTCACTAAATTCCCCTTTTGTAAAAGCTATTCCAGTTCTGGTATATCACATTCTGGAACGTTTTGCAAACTAGGACAGATTCGGTACCAGAGAAGTGGAGCGCTGCTGTGGTTTGCAAACACAAAACATTTCGGAGTAACTTTTTAAGTAGATAAGGGGAAACTTTTGGAAGAGTTACAAGGAGCTTGATAGAGAAGGCATAGAATGTTTTGAAGAGACTGTTGAGTGGAAATGTGGACTCTAATGATACGTATGATGAGGCCTTAGACAGAAATGAGGCATGCATTATTGTAAACTGGAAGGAAGATGATTCTTGTTTCAAAGTGGCAAAGGATCTGGCAAAATTCACTGCTAGTTTTAGATGGAAGGCAGATTTTAAAAGCCATGAACTTCAATATTTAGCACAAGACATTTCCATACTAAATGTGGAAAATGCAGTCTGGCTTCTCCTTGCAGCTTATAGTAAAATGCGAGAGGAAAGAGGTAAGTTGAGAAGTGAAGTCTTGGGTATAAAGAAAACAATAATTGGTGTTCTGGAAAATTCTGGGCTTCCAGAAAGTGAGACCCCAGTGAATAAGGCCCAATGTGAGGATTTAAGTAAGCAAAGAAGCAGTCAGCCATTACAGAAAAAGCCATGATTGGAGATGGAGTTATCTAGGAAGGATTTGTGGAAACTCCTTGTCATGGTCAGGTTCATGTGTCAACTTGGCCAAGTTGTGGTACCTGTTTCTCTGGTTAGGCAAGTGCTGGCCTGTCTGTTGCAGTGAGGACATTTCATAGAATTAGATCATGAGCATGTCAGCTGCATCCACAGCTGATTCCATTTGTAATCAGCCAAAGGGTAGTGTCCTCTGCAATGAGTGATGCTTAATCTAATCACAGGAAGCTTTTTAAGGAGGATTCAGAAGGGACAAGCTCTTCCTGTTTCAGCTGGTGAACCTCTCCTGCGGAGTTCATCCAGACCCTCCATCAGAGTAGTCAGCTTCATAGCCTGCCCTGCAAATTTTGGACTCTGTGTTCCTGCGGTCATGTGAGACACTTTTATACATTTTTGTATTTGCGAATGTTGATTCTGTTTCTCCAGAGAATCTTAACGAATACATTTTGGTACCAGGGGTGCTTCTTAAGAAACAGAATCTTAAAAATGGGTTTTTATGAATGGTTTTCTACTCTGACTGGACTCAAAGGCACTAAGGGCTCTGATTCCCATAATCAGAATGACACTCCCAATCCATGGAGTGAGTTGGCAAAAGAGATAGGCAAAATATCACCATTCGATTCTCCTAATGCTTCGCTTGTACAAAGTCAGGCTGTGGGGGATAATATTTTTGACACCTTTACAGAGTTTCTTAGAAATAAGAGGTATAGATATGTTGGCTGGTTGTTGTTAGGTACACTGGCTACATTAAGGAGTGAAAGGGATAGGCTTAAGGCTTCAAACGAGAAGCTTAAATGCCGTCTGATAGATGTAGATGTTTCTATGAGTATCCTGAAGGAAAATCTTATTTCCTGTAGCTGTAGACTTGAGATCTCTGAAAATCAGACTCAGAATCTTATTGTTAGAGTAGCAACTTTACAATATAAACTGAAATCTCAGTCTTGCATGGTGTCTGCAGTTAAAGTGAGGGCATTGATTGGAAAGGAGTGGGACCCTGAAAAATGGGATGGTGACATATGGATTGATAATGATGTTGGGGGTGAGGTTGAAACCCTAGGTCATGCTGAGTCTTCTCTAGATAACCCTGTAATAGTTTGCCCTGAGGACATAGCCACCCCACCTCCAGGCTGTCTTAGAGGAGTTGGCCACCCAACTTCCTCCTGAAGGGATTAGCCCTAGAGTGATTAATCCTGTTTCATCCGGTTGAAACTGCAAATGAAGGCCCTGAAGCAAATGGCTTGGAAGATATTTCTAATTCTTTTCATAACCCACTCCCACCACCCCTCATTTCTTCCAGACCTATAACTAGACTAAAGTCCCAACAGGCCCCTAAAGGTGAGGTACAAAGTATCACACATGAGGAGGTACGCTATACTCCAAAAGAACTGTGTGAGTTTTCCAATTTATATAGACAGAAATCAGGGGAATATGTGTGGCAATGGATTTTAAGGGTGTGGGATAATGGTGGGAGGAATATAAGGTTGGATCAGGCTGAATTTATTGATATGGGCCCACTAAGCAGAGATTCCGCACTCAATGTTATAGCTCAAGGGGTTAGAAAAGGTATTAACAGTTTGTTTGACTGGTTGGTAGAAACATGCATCAAAAGGTGGCTAACATTACCTGAGGTTGAAATGCCAGAACTGCCCTGGTATAATGT
>PVIY010035281.1:0-26434 GCA_004026745.1 Myrmecophaga tridactyla
TCTCATCACAGGAAGCCTTTTAAGGAGGATTCAGAGGAGACAGGCTCTATTCCTATTTTGGCGGGTGAGCCTCTCCTGTGGAGTTCGTCCAGACCCTCCATGGGAGTCATCAGCTTCACAGCCTGTCCTGCAGATTTTGGACTCTGCATTCCCACAGTCACGTGAGACACTTTTATAAATTTCATATTTGTGAGTGTTCCCTGTTGCTTCTGCTTCTCTAGAGACCCTAACTAATACATGTGGTAACAGCAGGTATCTTTTTAAACTTTAAGAACAAGCTGTGAAAGAAAAAAAATAGACACATGGGAACTTCTTAATATCAAGAGCTTCTGTGCCTCAGAGGATTTTGTTAAAAAGGTAGAGGAAGCCAATTCAATGGGAGAAAATATTTGGAAACCACATATTGACTAAAGGCTTTATATTCTGTATATATAATGAAATTATACAGCTCAATAACAAAAGAACAAACACCCCAATTATAAAATGGGCAGAGAAAGTGAATAGGCACTTTTCTGATGAGCAAATACAGATGGATAAAAAGAATTTGAAGAGCTACTCATCTTCATTGACTATAAGTGAAATGCAAATTAAGATGACAATGAGATATCTCCTCACACCTATAAGAATGGCTGTTATTCAACAAACAGGAAACTATAAATGTTGGTGAGGATGTGCAAAATTGGAACATATATTCACTGTTGGTGGGAAGTAAAATGATTCAGCCACTCTGGAAATCATTTTGGTGGTTCCTCAGAAAACTAAATATTGAGTTGTTCTATGACCCAGAAATACCAGTACTCAGTATATACCCAGAAGAATTAAGGACTGTGGTAGGAACAAGCATTTGCACACCAATGCCATAGTGGCATTATTCACAATTGCCAAGAGAAGGAAGGAAACCAAGTGCCATCAACAGATGAGTGAATAAACAAAATGTAGTATATACATACGATGGAATATTATGCAACATTTAGACAAAATGATGTACTGAAATATATGGCAATATGAATGAATGTTGAGGGCACAATGCTGAGTGAAACATGTCAGACACAAAAGGACAGATACTTTATGATTCCATTATTATGACTATAAAACTGCCAATGTTTTAGAGGAGCTAGAAGAAAAATCTGAGTTGAGGACATGGTAGCTCATGACAAACTCTCAGAACTGCTCTGTACCTGCTTGCTGAAGTGTGCTTTTAAAATTATTGTTATTTTCTTTCTTTTCTTTTTAAAAATATGTTATATTTTACAACTGAAAAACAGTTTAAAAAGAAAAAGAAATGTAGGCAGTTATAGTAATATTACAAAATGTAAACTCCTGAAATCAAAACTTGGAAATATTTAGTAACATAGGTCACTACTATAGCAAAGTTGATATTTGTAATAATATTTTATTTGATATTTTGAGAACACACAGTTTTCATTGTTAATCAAATGGTATTTAAGTTACTGTTTAATATTTAGAATTCTAATAACTCTGATATCTGTATTTATAGATTTTTTCCATCTTTGCTTTAATTTTAAATTGGTTTATGAAGTGCACTGTACAAACAGGCTTTATGATGATTAATTAGACTTTTTAAAAATATGGCTATGGATAAGCTATCTAAGATATCCATTTTAATTGGTTAAATTTTCCATTGTTAAGTGTAAAATATTTGTATCTTCCTATTTTCCTGAAATGAGGAAAACATTTAGTAACATAGGTCATTACTATAGCAGTGCAGATATGTGTAAGAACTTTCTACTTAATATTTTGAGACCATTCACAGTTTTGACAGCTGATCAAATGGCATATAGGTTAGTGTTTAATACTTAGAATTTAAGAATTTTGTTACTGAATATGTAGATTTTTCTTTCTTGCTTAATTTTAAATTGGTTTATAAAACTTATTGCATGAACACAGGCTTTACAATGATTATATAGATACTTTATTTAAATATGCCTATGGTTAAGCTAATTAAAATATCCATTGTTGGTGATTCTAAGTGTATTGTTTGTTTTCTTAAATAAAAAAATAACAATAAAAATAACAAAAAACATATAGGGGGAAAAAACAAAACAAAATTAACAGGAGATCAGCATTCCTGAAGAGAAAGACCAAGAGAAAACTTTTTTCTAAGGGTGAAACAATCACACAAAAAGGGCTACCTCAGAAATCATTCCATATATACAGGGAAAGAATCAGAAAAATAAGAGCTGAAAAAATACTGCTCAGATAAACAGAACCCAGGCTAGAAGTCTATAATGAGTTGAATCAAATGTCAAAGAACAGTCAAAGTACAAAGCCAATCCAAGAAGAACACCCAAGGTAAGAGAGAGGAAATGACATCCAGAATAAACTATGTGAGAAAATCAGATATGTAGACACCAGCAAAAAATCATGAAGATTTATCATGAAGATATGGACAAAGTTAAAGGACTTTGAAAGACTTTGAAAAGACTTTGAAAAATACAGGAGTTAAAGCAACTAATTTAGGGCATTCAAATAAACCTTCTAAATCAATTCAATGAGTTGAAGCAAAATATGGTAAGAGAGATGAAGGACACAAATAAGACACTAGGTGACCATAAGAAAGAACTCAAAAAATTGCAAAAATATATAAAAATTAAAATTAAAATTAAAATTAAAAGAACCTGTGGGAATGAAAGGCACAAGACAAGTGATAAAAATAAAATAAGAAAATAATACAATGGAGACCTACAACAACAGATTTGAAGAGACAGAAGAAGGAATTAGTAAAATAGAGGACAAAAGATATCTGAAATCATGTATACAAAAGAACACACAGGAAAAGGAATGGAAAAACTTGAGCAGGGTCTCAAGAAATTTAATGACAACATGAAGCTCATGAATATATGCATATGGATGTCCCAAGAGAAAAGAAGAGAAAGAGGGCAGGAAAAATAATGAAGGAAATTATCACTGAAAAATTTCCACCTCTTACAAAAGATAGCAAATTACAGGTCCAAAAGCACAACATAATGCAAACTGAATAGATCCAAACAGACCTATTCCAAGGCACTTACTAATCAGAATGTCAAATTTCAAAGACAAGGAGAGAATTATGAAAGCTGGTAGAGAAAAGTGGTCCATCACATACAAAGGAAGCTCAATAAGACCAAGTGCAGATTTCTCAGCAGAAACCATGGAGATGAGAAAGCATTGATAAGATATATTTAAGATACTGAAAGAAAAAAAATTGCCAGCCAATAATACCATATCCAGCAAAACTTTCCTTCAAAAATGAGGGAGAGTTTAAAATATTTACAGATAAGCAGACACTGAGTTTGTGAACAAAATATTTGCTCTACAAGAAATTCTAAAGGGAATGCTACAGGTTGATAGGAAAAACAGGAAAGAGAGGTTTTGTAAGAGAGTGTCAAAATGAAGATTATCAATAACTGTTACTAAAAATGTAAAAGGAAAGGAGAAATAAGATATGACATATAAAATCCCAAGGACAAATGGTTGAAGTAAATACTACCTTAAGAGTAATAACATTTAATGTAAATGGATTAAATGCTCCAGTAAAAAGACAGAGACTGGAAGAATGAAGAAATAACCAAGGTCTATCTATATGTTGTCTACAAGAGACTCACTTTAGACCCATGGACAAAAATAGGCTGAATGTTAAAGGTTGTAAAAAGATATTCCATATAATCAGCAAACAGAAAAGAGAAGGAGCTAATATAAAGCAAATTAGATTTTAGATGTGAAGTGGTTAAATGAAACAGAGAAGGACACTATATTTTAATAAAAAGGACAATTTATCAAGAAGAAATAACAAATCACAAATATTTTTGCAACCAGTTAGAGTGTCCCAAAATTCATGAGGTAAACGTTGGCAACACTGAAGAGAGAAATAGACACCTCTACAATAATAGTTGGAGATGTCAATACACTAATTTCATCAATGGATAGAACATCTAGATAGAGGATCAATAAGGAAACAGATCTCACACAGCATGACAAATGATCTAGACTTAACAGAGATTTACAGAACATTGCAACTCACAACAACAGGATATACATTTTTCTCAAGTGCTCATGCATCATTCTCCAGGATAGACCATATACTGTAACAAAGCACATCTCAATAAATCTAAAAAGACTGGAATTATACAAAACACTCTTTTGTAACAAAATTGAATAAAGCTGGAAATCAATGACAGTCAAGGACTGGAAAATCTACAAATATATGGGGGATAAACAACAAACTCTTAAACAACCAGTGGGTAAAGGAACAAATTGCAAAAGAAATCAATAAATATCTTCAGGCAAATGAAAATAAGAACACAACATATCAAAACATGGGATGCAGCAAAGGTGGTGTTGAGAGAAATTTATTGCCCTAAATGTCTATATTAAAAAGAAGAAAGTGTAGAAATCGAGGAATTAACTGCTCACCTGGAGAAACTACAGGAAAAAACAACAAACTAACTTCAAAACAAACAGTAGGAAAAAACAAAGATTAGAGCAGAAATAAATGAAACTGAGAACATAAAATCTACAGAGGAAATAACCAAAAACAGAATTGGTTCTTTAAGAAAATCTATAAAATCAATAGACCTGTATCTAGACTGACAAAGAAAAAAAGAGAGGATGCAAGTAAATGAAATCAGAAAAAGGAGGGGGGACATTACTGTTGACTGTGCAGAAGTAAAGGAGTCAATGAGAGGCTATTATGAGGAACTGAATGTCAACAAATTGGAAAACTTCCTAGAAAGATATGGACAACCTATCTGACTTGAGAAGAAATAGAAGGCCTCAACAAACCAATCATAAGTAAAGAGATTAAATCAGTCATCAAAACCTCCCAAGATAGAAAAATCTAGGCCCAGATGGTTTCACGTGGAAATTTTACCAAGCACTGTAGAAAGAATGTAAACTAATCCTGCTAAAACTCTTCAAAAATATTGAAGATGAATACTTCTTATTATGACTTAGAATACTTCTCATAATGAGTTAGAATACTAACTCATTCCATGAAGCCAACATAGCCCTAATATCAAAGCCAAAGATACTACAGGGAAAGAATATTAAAGACCAATTACACTAATGAATACATATGCAAAAATTCTCAACAAAATACTTGCAAATTGAATCCAGCAGCACATTAAAAGAATTATACACCATAAGCAAGTGTGTTTTATCCCAGTTATTCAGGGCTCACTCAACAAAAGAAAATAAATTGATGGAATACACCATGTCAATAAATCAAAGCAGAAAAATACACAAGTTCATCTTGGTTGAGGCAGAAAAGGCATTTGACAAAATCCAACACCCTTTCTTGATAAAAACACTTAAAAAAACAGGAATAGAGAAGACTCCCTCAATATGATAAAGGGCATATGAAAAACCCACAGCTAACATAAGACTCAATTGTGAAAGACTGAAATCTTTCCCTTTAAGATCTGGAACATGACAAGTATGTCCACTGTCAACACTGTTATTCAACATTGTGCTGGAAGTTCTACCTAGAACAATTAGGCATGAAAAAGAAATGAAGTCATCCAAATTGGAAAGAAAAAAGTAAAACTTTCACTTGTTGCTCAAGACATGGTCTTATATGTAGAAAGTACCCCAAAATCTATGACAAAACTACAAGAGCTAATAAATGAGTTCAGCAAAGTAAAGCATACAAAATCAACATACATAAATCACTAGTTGTTTCTGTACACTAGTAATGAACAATCTGAAGATGAAATCAAGAAAAGCATTCCATTTACAATAGCCACCAAATATTCAAATACCTAGAAGTAAATTTAACCAGGGACATACAGGTTGTTAACTCAGAAAACTACAAAACATTGTGAAAGAAATCAAAGAAGACCTAAATAAATGGAAAGGTATACTATGTTCATGTGGGTGAAGACTAATTATAGTTAAGATTTCAATTCTTCCCAAAATGTTTTATAGATTCAACCCTATACCAATCAATATCCCAACAATTTACTTTACAGTAATAGAAAAACAAATAAGTCAAATTTATTTAGAAGGGCAGTGTGCCCTGAAAAGTTCAGAACACCTTGAGGAGAAAAATTAAGTTTAAGGTCTCATACTACTTGACATTATGGTGGTCAGAACAGCATGGAGCCTGAGGTGGGGACCAGGCCTGGATGGCAGCAGTGGTGGCCAGGTCAGCCCATGAGAAGCAGTTCCCACTGATTGCTGAGCTTCTTCATCTACAACCCACACTTCAGGCTGCATGAGAGAGAAGAAGAAAATAACTTTTATTTTATCATCCAAATGAAGTTTAAAAAGAATGAAAAAAATAGAAATGTTGACTTATGTGAAGCTATTGTTCAATTTACAAGAACCTTTAGCCCATCAAAACCCACAAAATCTTTGCATGCACCGAAGAACAGACTTCAATGAACCAGAAGAAAATTTCTAGGTAATCTTGGTTGTTCAGAATCCTATAATCAAGAAGCAAAGTAAAGATGGAAAGCCAATTGTTGAATACCAAGAAGGTTTGTTGAACAAAGTCTACAGTTCAGTACTATAACAATGCTATAGCATATAATTTTTTCATGGTACAATTCTGAAAGCCTTGGAAGGTTTAGGTGTCAAACTCCAAAAAGAAAGACTAGAGAAATTCTTCCATCAGTATATACAAACATTGCATTTGCAATCATATGACCTACTTGACATTTTTGGTGGAATCAGCTTCTTCCTATTGGACAAAATGATTTATTTGAAAATCCAGTCCTTTATCAATAGGATAGAGGAAAGCTTGAATATAGTCAAATACATTGCCCTTCTCTATAATAATCCACTCATATGGCCATAAGTGCAACTGTGTGCTTTAGGATTGATGCCTCGCTACAGCCTATGTTGGATTTTACCAAAGACTAGACAGCATTGTTGGTCCTCCACTCACAAAGCTAGCTAGCATTTGATATTTGTGAGCAATTTAACCTCAATGAAAGAATATCTAGGCCTGAAAAAGAACACCAGTTTAAGTTTGTTTACTTCAGCCATATGAATCTAGCAGAAAAAAGTACAATTCACATAAGGAAAACACCCTGTGTATTACTTACATCTGTTCATCTGGATTTAATGAAAATTCTAGGTGACATCAACAGTGACCTTCCTAGAGTGGATGAAGATGAAAAAAAATCATCATGAAAGCAATGAGTGATTATTGGGGAAAAGTCTGTTCAGCAGGAGCTATTTGTTATTTTGAATAAAAGAAATGTAAGCCTGGTTGAAGTAAATGAAGAGGTGAAAAATGTTGTGCAGTACAGTTCAATAACATTCTTCTTGGATTTAGTGCAACAACTCAGCAAAACATTCTTTTTCCCATTGCAAGGCAGTCATTCTGTTGACTGGATGAACAACAACAATAAAGCAATATTTGTCTTGAAGAACAAAATTTCTACTCAATCTGTAAACTGATCCTCTTGGATTTTTAGAGTTTAAATATTTATGTAAAATTAACTAAAGGTAGTCTGCTACATCTTTATCATTCCATTCTTTCAACATTATGTGAATATTTGACTGGAAAATAAGAGGAATAATTGTCAAAATTAAAAAAAAACAGCATGATATTGAACATAAAGATAGATATACCAAGCTATGGAATTGAATTGCATGTTCAAAATTAGGCCCTCTCATCTACAGACAATTGATTTTTGATGAGGTGATCAAGTTCACTCAACTGTGTCAGAATAGGCTCTTCAACAAACTGGATATCCATAACCAAAAGAACAAAAGAGAGCCCCTACTTTATACCTCATCCAAAAATTAACTCAAAATGGATCAAACAGCTAAACATTAGAGTGCAGAAAAGAAAACTCTTAGTAGATAATGTAGGGACCTAGCCTAGAGATCCTGTGATAGGAGGTGGTTCCCTAGACCTTACATCCAAAGTGCAAGAAATGAAGGGAGAAATTAATAAATGGGTTCTGAAAAAAAGGAAAAAGTTAAAAAAAAGAAAGAAAAAGGTTTGGCAATGCTGGATCAGTGGCAGAGTTCTCATCTGTGATGCTGGTGGAGACCCAGGTTCAACTCCTGTTGTCTGTCCATGCAAAAACAAAAAAAAAAGTTTAATAAATGCGTTCTCAAGTTTGCATAGTTTTGTGCACCAAAAGACTTTTTCAAGAAAGTAATAGGGAGACTACTCAATGGGAGACAAAATTTGGAAAAGACATATCTGTTAAGGGTTTCATATTCAGAATTTATAAATAGACCATACAATTCAACAACAAATAAAAACAACCCAATTTAAAAATGGGCAAAAAATGTGCATTGACAATTTTCCAAAGAGGAAATACAAATGGCTCAAAAGCATATGGAAGGAGTCTCAACTTCAACTAACTGTCAGGGAAATGCAAATCAAAACCACAATGCAACACCATCTCACACCTACTAGAATGACCATATCCAAAAAACTCAGAAAACTTCAAGTGCTGGAAAGGATGTGGAGAAATGGATACACTTATTCACTGTTGGTGGGACTGTAGAATGGTGCAACTGCTCTGGAAGGAAGTTTGGCAATTCCTCAGGAAGTTAAATATAGAGCTGCCATGTCATCCAGCAATCCCATTACTAGGTATACACTTGGAAGAACTGGAAGCAGGACCCAAACAGGCATTTGCACATCAGTGATTATAGTGGCTTTATTCATGATTGTCAAAAGATAGAAACAGCCAAAATATCCATCAACTGAGGAGTGGATAAGCAAATTGTGGAATATACAGACATGGAATATTATGCAGCTGTAAAACAGAGCAAAGTCATGATGCCTGCAAGAATGTGGATGAACTCTGAGGATATTATGTTGATTGCAATAAGCCAAAAACAGAAGGACAAAAACTGTATGGTCTCACTAATATGAGCTAACTATAATGAGCAAACTCTGCGACTGAAATTAGAGAACACACGTTATCAGGAGAAAGAAAGAGGGCAGAGATTGGGAAATCAATATGTAAAGAGTACAGAATGTTCAATATGGTTGACTAAAGGTTTGGAAATTGGATAGCCAGGTGTAATTAACAAAACTGCATGTAAGTATAGTTGAAAGAGGAAAGCTAGTTTTGTATATATCACTAGAAAGAAAGGTAGAGGATAAAGCCTGGGACTGAATAACTTAATGAAATCTAGAATGTACAATGATGGTGGTTAATTGTATAAACATAAGAGAGGTCATACATGACCTGAACAAACATACATCATTATTAAGAGGTGCTAATAACAGGGTGGTATATAGGAAAAATACAGCTAAAGTAAATGAAGGTCTATAGTTAACATTAACATTGTAATATTCTTGCACTAATTGTAACAAAGGCACTGTACCAAACCTAAATATCAATAATTGGGGATACAACGGGTATAGGATGTTTTTCTTCAGAAGAAATGAGAATGTCTCATATTAACTGCAGTTGTGAATACATAACTAGGTGATTATACTAAGAATCAGTGATTGTACACTTAGAATGGTTTGTATGGTGTGTGAATAAAACTGCTGAAAATAATAGGGAGGGCAGGCATAGTGGTTCAGTAGGCAGAGTTCTTGCCTGCCATGCTGGAGACCTGGCTTCAAATTCTTGTGCCTGCCCATGCAAAAAAAATTAATAATAATAATAATAGGGGAAGGATAAGGAGTGTGATATGCCTTCAGTTTTCATTTTTGTTTTTATTTCTTTTTTGAAGTAATGAAAATGTTCTAAAATTGATTATGATGACGAATAAACAACTATGTGATGATACTGTGAAGCATTGATTGCATACACTGGATAGATTACGTGGTGTGCAAATACATTTAAATAAATTGTATTAAAAATGCAAAGAAGAAACCAAATAATTTTTAGTTTATTCTAGAACAATTACCTAACTTGATGAATAACCTATTCAGGTTTTCTTTAGAATTGCGTTGAATCAGTTAATCAATTTGGGGAAAATGTACATTTTATGATATTGATTCATCATGTTTGTGAGTATAGGATAACATACCTGGCCAGGCATTTAATTGGTAGTAAAGTCCTTTGAAAAATCTTGAGGCATAGACTTCTGTGCAAGAAATTTATCAAAGAAATATTCCTAGGAGAAACTGGTAAGAGAACAGGGTATATGGGTCAGAAAAGAGGAGAAAGGTAAAGCAAGGATGAACCCTCAAGCAAAGTCCATCAGAGGGCACCTTCAGTCTGATCTTGCAGGGGAACTGGTGTGTACATTAAGCCTGGACCTGTGATTTGAATAAGTAGAGACTTCATACTCCCATGTGTTTTAGATATAATTTCATGATTTCTCAGGGGGTGGGGTGGGAGTATAAATTCCCAGGCACTTTTGTCTGTCCATCAATACAGACAAAATGGACTCCAGTAGACTTAAGGCAGCAGGTGTTAGCTGTTTGGAGTGAAAGCACATAAAATTCACAGGGAAACAAAAGATGTTAAAGAGGGACCCAAGGGCATAAGGCAGATGTTGACTCTTTGCTATATTATTCACTTATTCTGGTGTTCTTTAATGTTTCAAAATAAAGTTGATAAATTTCTACATCCAGGTTCTTTGATTAAATTTATTCTTAGGATCCTTCTACTTTTGCTGCTATTGAAAATAGCATCTTTCAAAAAATGACATTTTCTAAATGTTGGCACACAGAATTCAATGATTTTTTTGTTAAACCTATAGACAGGCATATTATTAAACTTTTATTATTGCTAATAATTTTGAGTTTTCTAGCAGACTGTAACTTATCTGTGTATTTTTTAATATATTTTTCCTTTTTTTGACAGATCTGGTTAAGAATTCTATCTCTGTGTAAAAAGTGATAATGAGATGCCTGTCTTGTTTCTGATTTTAAAAAGAATATTTTTAGTTTTCCCCATTGTTTTAGTTTCCTAGGTTGTTTAAGTAAATGCCATGAAATGTGTTTGATTAAGCAATGGGAATTTATTTGCCTATAGTTTTGAAGCCAGGAAAATGTCCATATTAAGGCATCACCAGGGTGACGGTTTCTCCCAGAACCCCTGGCCTTTCAGGGTTGCTGCATGATCCTGGGCTCCTCTGTCACTAGACAGGGCATGGGTGGTGTCTCCTGTGCTGGCTGCAGGAACCTGGGCTCCTCCATCACTAGGCAGGGCATGGGCAGTGTATCCTGGTCTCTTTTTTATCTTTCAGGCTCCATTCCAGTTCTAGCTTCATGATTTTTCTCTCTGTCTAAATTTCATTCTCTTATAAAGGGCTCCCAGTAACAGGATTAAGACCCATCGTGAGTGAGGTGGGCCACACCCTAACTACAGTGGCCTCACCAAAAGGTCCTACTTACCATGGGGTCACACCTGCGGGAATGGATTTGATTTCTGAACATGTTTTTTATGTACATTCAGCTTCAACCACCACACACATTAATAATGACATTTGCTGTAGGTTTCTGGTATATATTTTATTGTGTAAAGTTAGTTTCCTCTTTTTAAATTTTCTAATATTTCTTATGGAGATTGAATGGTAATATAACTTTCCTTCAGGAAAATATGTACAAACCAACACTTGTATGAGAATAATTATAAACTTATAAGTAATAAAATATATATGAAGCAATAAGATGTCACCTCATTTAATAGAGTAGAAAAATACTTTTCTGGGAATTTTTAAACTACTTATTCAATTCTTTAGTAGTTATAGGAATATTAAGATTTTCAATCTCATTTTTTTGGCAATTAGATCTTTACACAAGGAAAATCAGATTTTAACTACATTACTGTTTCTACATATAGGAGAAAGAGTGAGTGAAATATTAACATCAGAATGAAATGCATGATGAATGGAGAGGTTGAATATCATATTGTTATTAAAGGGGTTCTTTTTCACTGTATGAAACAGCACCAGCAAATGTGGTATGAAACTGTTCCTCATTTGACCATGCACAACTAGCAAAAACTCATCTCCACTGCCAGTTATTTCATGAAAACATGAAAACATTGTGACCCAAATCCACATATTGATGTAAGCAAGTCACAGTATCATCTAAGGCCTAAGATAACAATGTTACCCATTAATTATTTAATTTTTTACACATAGTTTTACCTCAGATAATTTCATGAATTCTGAAAATAATAGCTAGATCCTAGTCTAAATCATTGGGTGGTGTGAAAAAGAAGCAAATTGTCTTTATCTGCTATCATTAGGAAGTTGAGTATTTTTTTCATAGCATAGTTGAAATGAGTAATTTCTGCTTCATACTGCCATTGTTAAAAGTTGCTATTATTGATTTCTATCCACCAGTAATTTAAAATATTTATGGAAAAGTTGTCTCAGACTAGTTTATTTAGGGGTTCCATTTTCATTCTTCAATAGATTTTGTGTACTTCTCATATATGTCTTTATTCATTAGTTCAACAATTCTGAAGGATTATGCAGTGTCATCTTGATCAGCCAAACAACTTTATAACAACATTTGATGACAAGTCCTGCATTTTCTGTAAGAGCTTCATTAATTTCCTTTACTTCTCCTGATAGAGGAGAATAAAGTTCACTAGCAGTTTTCACACTTCCCAAAGCACCATATCCTTTGTTTGTTCACTTTTATCCCGAGCTCGGGAAGACTACAGTAAATGACATCTCCCAAAGCTTCCTGTGCAAAATTGCTGATTCCAGCAGACTCACTATTTTCTGTTGTTATCCATTCATGTTCCACTGTGAATATCTTCACCCACACCAGAGTGCGGCTGTGAACAGCTTCCAGGGATGGAGGCCCCCAGGGCCTCGGGCAGGACTGGCAGGCTGCAGAGGACGAGAAGGGTGAGAAGGCTGCAGAGGGCGGGAGGGCTGAAGGACTTCAGAGGGCTGAAGAGGGTAGGCGGGCTGCAGAAGGTGGGACACAGAGGGCAGAGAGTCGCCGGGCAGCAGCTCCAATCCCAGCCCTTAGGGATGGGGTGGGGTGACAATTTCTTTTTGATAAGGCTTTCTATTTCATTTAGGTTAACAATTTTCTGTTGAGTTCATTTCATTAAACACATTCAGGCAATACATTCCATTATTGTTTTGTTGGTGGTGGAGGGGTGTCCTCAGAGGCTTTTCCTTGCTTGGGAGACCAGCAAAGTCTCAATAATTGTGTCCTATTTAGGACCTGCTAATTCTGCATTGGGGGGGTTCCTCGAAGAACTTGTGTAACCCTCCTGTAGTGTCACATTTGATTTCTCTGTCAACACTGAGACTTCAGATGATCTATACGCCAGAAATTCCATGTATGATACTTGAGATATTCTGAAAAAAAAAAGAATGGGAGTTTTACATTGGAGAAAAGTTAATAATGATAACTTATTTCTGTGATAAACTTTAGCATAATTTTGATGAATTGTAGCTTATATGAATCTCATTTAGTGGATCATTTTATATTATCTAGCTTAAATTAACAATGATGAAATCAACATATGCTTAAAAAGTTTCCTGTAAATAATCCCATGATTGAAAATAATATAATAATGCAAAAACAAGAAAATAGCATCTTCTATAGATAACAGGAAATCTCATAATGAAGCAGTTTTGCATTGTTATATAAAGTATAAAGCCATTAAAGTCAGCAGTGCATTTAAAACATTTTATATTTTTTCATTTTCATCTTTGACATATTTAAAATATATCAAATAACTCTTAGTTAAGTAGCACTGTTTAAATGCATGCTTATTTTTAGGATTGTTTCTGTCAAACATTTTTACTAATAGAAGTGGGAATAAGAACTTCAGATATTATTCTTGTATTACCCTGTCATGTTCTTCATATTAATAATAATGTGTCATTATTTATTTACTTCTTTACTTAATTGTCTCTCTGTTACAACAGATTTTAAGCTCCTTGAGGGCAGGGAACCACTTTGTCTTGCCACTATGGTCCTCCTGGGTTAGCAGTGGAGGAACATCATAACTTTACCTGGGGATTTTCTGAACTGAGGAGACTTGAGAGTCCTGAGTTGGATGAGTGGTGAGTGGGGCAGTGCTGCATTGCAGAATCAATGAGCATAAAGTGCTGATTACCACATTTGCAGTGTCCTCTTCATGTTTTGATGGACAAAGTTGTTAATGGGTGAAAATCCTTTGCAAAAGCTAATGCATAAATAAGAGATAGTAACTTTTTTACTGCTATCAGCCTTATCTGTAGGTTGTCACTGGGTTATGATGTTGGGAGCACTGAGAAAGTTTCTAACCCCAAATTATCACCTCACAATGCACCATTAAATCTTATAGATTGACTATGCTGGGGAGGGAGAAAGACCAGGTGTGTGTGTTTTGTTTTTATTTGAGGATCCATATTCACCACCCCCACTGTGCACAGTGCCCAGCTCTAAGGTGCTCTTTTCCTCTTGGATGGAAGGATGGACAGATGGACAATGTAACTAAAACCTGGAGATGTGAAGTGACTTTGACTGGGCTATAATTTTACTGAATTGAGTCCTAGTTCCTAATTTGAAACTTTTCCCACCATTTCAATAATTTCCCTGAGATATTCTTATCTTTGTAATACTTGGTGGCTCTATATAAACTCTCAAATGTTCCTACCAAATTTTATATCCCACAATTTCAAGAAAAATCAATAGGTTGCTTAGAGTTTCATATTTACAGTTCTCATATGTAACCTTTGGAAAATGAATGCCCAAAGGAAAGAGAAAATAGAGAAATTCATCGGTCATCTGGACCCATCTTTGGAGTAAGTCCTGCTAATCTTTAGGTAAACACTTTCATAACTCATTGATTTCTGTGAAGGCAAAGCCCTGTGTGTCCCTGGAGGAGAGAAGTTGAGGCAAAGAAGAACCAAGTTGCTTTGCATAATAAAGTAAAAAATGTGACTCTCTTAGGTGGGAAAGTTGTCATGATGTGAATCAAGTTTTGCTTTCTCCAAGGGGCTGGGGGAGGCCTTTGGAGTTCTGGGCTGGAAGAAGAGAGAATTGGGTCTGGCAGGAGGGGTGGCACCTAGGTGGAAGCAGGCCTGAAGAAATGGTGGCCAGCTGGTCCAGAGATTCCTTGGCTGAAAGCCCTGGGAGCACTGGTGTCAGATACTAAATTTTAGAGTCTCTTGTTGATTCCATCATCAGGTCAGATGACTCAGCCAAGTGTTGTTATGCTACAGGGAAGGAGGAGGGGGCAGCTGGAGAGGCATAAAGAAGCAGTATTGAGATGCTAGATGCACATGGTCAGGGAGCAGTGAAATTGATGAAAATAATGAGGATGATGTTAACTGTGGTCATAATAGTGAATACTACACAGGAGTTATTATGTTCCAGGAATCATTGCAAACTTTTTGCATGTGTTGTCTCATTTTATCCTCATAATGGCTTCGTGTGATAGCTTTTGTTTTTAGTCCCAATTTACAGATGAGGAAGCTAAAGCATAAAAGTTTGAAGGTTAAATAATTTGCACAAAGGGGAAAATCTGAAGCAGAAACCTGGAGGGGAGTGATTTCCTGCAGTCACCTAAAATGGAGAGTGGACCTGTTCTATTTGCCAATAACATAAGCTGTGACCCTGGGAGGCTGGAAGACTCAGGCCTACGGACAATTTCAGCCATGTTGCCAAGCCTGGCTCTGTGTCACCCTCAGTAGAGGTGGTGGCCACTGAGACTGGGTCTCCCAGGACTATGGTGCTTACATTACTGGTCCAAGCCAACTTCTTCTAGATTGTATGTGGACAGTAGGGTGGGGACAAAGTTGGTCAGTACCTTTTAGGAGCAGATTGTCCTGCCTTAGACACTCATGGAAGGCACTCTCAATTTCCTTCAATTTTCAGGTCAGGAAGAAAAATGGGATTATTGGGTTCCCAGTCTGACTGGATCATGTATTTAGCTGCCCTGGTCAAGGCAGGGTGACTGAGCTGGGATTATCCAGGGCCCCAAGCAGACAGCTCTCCCACTCACTGTCCATCTTGCTCTTACTCCAGACAACTGACAAGGTAGACAGCAGGATTCAGACCAGCTGCAGGCAAATTTAGTGTTTTGGTGGTTGGTGCTTTGACATCTTGGAACTGCATTGGCAGAATTCAAAATTGCAATTGATGTTTCAAAATGTTCAGTCTTTCAGGCTTTGCATAGAAAAAAATTCCAACAAAGAGTATAAAATTATTAAAGTCTTTTGAGTTGGCTACAGAAGTAAATTTCCTTCATTTTTGTTACCTTTTTCATTAACTTCAAATATTCTACTGTTTCCTATGTAAAAAGCAATGAAATAACCTAACTCCATTTTTCTTTTTGCTGAATTTTAATGTTTTCACAATCCTTATACTTCATATCAAGGTTTGAACTGAGGATAAGAAGGGCATATTAATAATAACAAATAGCATCACATTTTTCTGGAACTTTATGGTGTCCACTGTTAGTTCATACATCTTCTCATCTAATCTTGCCAACACCCTCCATAGGCAGTAAGACTAAGTATTAATGTCATCTCTATTTTATAAATGAAGACACAGGAGCTCAAGCTGGCTGAGTGGAGGAGCTGGGCCCTCCATGGATTGAGGACATTTCAGTGTTAGGAGGATGTTGCCAGGTCCAGAGACTGAATGTCCCATCCCAGTATAGTGAGTCCCCCCATTGGAAATGTGATGTTTCTTTTGTATGATTTTTTCACCTGTATTCTGTCAGCTACTTTTATTTCTTGAGCATACAATAAGGGAAATAATGCAGAAAATTTTCAGGATTTTTCCTATGATGAATCAGTTTCTTTATAATTTAGAATATATTTTCAGGCACTCTTGTCTGTGGGGATCACTGGGTGTACCTGGTCATTCCATGGTATCCTTTTCTGAGGTTTTATGGCACTCTGTAAAATAAGTGCTTTTAACTCTTTTTGTTTGTTTTATGACTCTCAGGATTGTGGTTGGGGCTGGAAACAATAGCCATTGTCTGAATATTTAAAATATATGAACCCTAATCAAAAACTTTTTGTGATGAAGGGGGCCCAAGAGGAGGGCTGGGGTGGTTTGGAGGATATAGGGGGCATAGAGACATGAGTGGGAGAGGCCAAAGGAGCTGGGCCAAGGGTGGCAGTGGACAGGAACCTAGGTGAAGGTGAACAGGGCTGGGCAGGGTGAGATGGGAGAAGGTCATCAGGTTGTGCTCAAAGAATGCCAAATGTCTTTTTGTCTTATTAATAACTCTTCTCTAAACCACAGAAATTTCACAATTGGTGATTCAGTTCTTCAGTTTCTCAGTGTATTTGACATTTTATTGCTGTCATAGCACAGAATGCCAATGATGATTTAAAATAACACAAATTTATTTCTTACAGTTCTTTCAGCTCTGAATTATGTTAGCTAAAATCAAGGTGCCAGCAGGCATGTGTCTCTTTCTGTAGACACAACAGACAATCATCCACTTTGCCCTTTTCAGCCTCTGGACACTTTCCATACTCATCTTGGCCCTTTCCTTCATGTTCATCTCTGGTTATGCTTCCATAGTCATATATTTTTCTCTACATTTTCATCTGCTTCAGTTTCCATTTCCCAGAGCCCTGTGGATTTCATTGGGTCAATTTGGACAATGCTGGGTATTATCCCTTTTATGAGTCACTTGATCAGCAATCCTAATTCCATCTGCAACTCTGATGTTCCTTTGCCATGTAACCTAACATACAGGTTTCAGGGATTAGGGCATGAACACTTCTGAGGTTGAGCATTATTCTGTATGCTACATTCAGTTTGTTCCCTTTCACAGCCTGGATGACTCTCAGCAGCCTGAGGCAGACTGTGCCTGGCCAGATGAGATGCAGAGAGAAAAGGGCTGTGTGCTAGAAACAGGGAAAAGGCTTAAAGTGAGTATCTCTCTTATGATAATAGATGGCTCTGTGATCATCCTTCTTGGGCCCCCCTCTAGGATGCTGGATCAGAAGACCCCTACTGTATACTTGACCTGGGAAAGACAATGCCCTTTCCTCTCACTTTGCCTAGGGACCAGAGTCCAGCATTGTGAATATGTTTAGGGAGGTTTCTCACTTTGCCTCCAGGTTGTGTTATGATTCCTCTTCATGCTCACGCAATTCCTTGGTCAAATTTCCATCATGGCACTGAATGTCATGAGCTGGTGAAAATAAGGTCCAAGCTGATATGATTTTGCTTTGCAGTAAGTGGCCCAACACCTCATGCAACACTTGTGGAATGAATGAATGAGTAATAAATGGAGTGTCTGAGACATTCTGAAACCTCTTTTCCTCCACTGTGTTATTAATCTGATCTGATGCTATTCTAGGAAATGTTGTTTACTTACCTAATTAGGGTATGGGACTCTCCCCTTATGAAAGCTGATCAGAAATTGATCAGGGTTGTGAAAGCTACTTTCAGGGATTTTAGAACAACGTTCAACTGCTCCTTTACTGGGTTGATGCTACAACATTTTCTTCCTTTTTTAAAATACAAAAATTCATTGAGCCACTGATCTCTGTTAAAATGGCAGAGTTTTCTTTTGGTTTTGTTTTTAACTATAGGCCTGGTACCTAAAGGACTCATCTATGACTAATCTGATTTAATTATATTTTTGTCCCTACATATTCTATTTATGCAATGAGCATCCCTCCCTTGTGGTGGAAATTGTTTTATTTCCAGTTTGCCATAACTGACCATTTTATACCACAGGGTCACTATTTTTCAGACTCCTAATGGGCATTCAGAATGCTTTGGTTTAAACCCAGACTGAATAATTTACTGACCAAGAGATGTAAGCTTGAGCAGTGTACTTTTCCTCTATTTCTTGCAACTCCTTCACTGTAAAGTTGACACTTATCTTTTAAGTATATTTGTGGAGACTGAATAAAATAATGCATGTAAAGTGTATAACACAGTGTTTGGTATGAATTAAGGATGCATGTTTATTTTTGCTCTCTAAAATTTTCTATTTCTATTTCTTGTTTTTCTTTTAGTTTCTCCTGTCCCCCAACCCCTACAGTTCTTATTTGCAGGCTATCCTCTCTTTTTAATATCCTTTTAATGAGATTTTTCCTCTGAAAGTCTGAAAATTCTACAACCAATGCAGAACAATCTTCAATATTAAACGCTGGTGGGATAAGTGAGGGCTTCCTGATTCCAGTGATATTCTTTTGAAATCCCAAATAGCATAAGAAGTTGCAGTTTTCTGGAGTTGATGGATTCCCCACCCCCCCAAGATAGTGCATAATATCAGGAGATGTAGTGTATCTGCTTGGAGCCTAGATGCAAAGTTCCTAATCTCTCACTTTCTTCTCTGTGCTTGGCATTGATAGTCTCAAAGAAACATGAAAACAGAAAATGAGTTCTCTCATTGCTGAGGCTGTACCTGTGAACATCTTCTTTCTAACTATCAGGGGAGGACATTTAGGGCAGATTTATTGTGGGTGTGTCTTTGAATCTATGGGGAGCTGTGGCAGACACAGACTTCACTTGTTTCAGTTGTGGTTTGAATGCCGCATCCATTCATGGTTTCTCAGACCACTGCCCAAGATATGGGCATCATATTTAGATCCCTGCTTCCTTGCAATATGCCTTTGGAAGCACAGAAGCCAAGATCCATGGGTTGGTGGCTAGGGCCAGGGTATAGCAATCTCCACCAGGGAGGTTGTTCCCTCCCCTGTTATTTCTGTGCAGGAAAAGTGGAAAAAGATTTTGTTCCTTTAGATAATAACATCAAAGAAGAAAACTAGGCCCTAAGAGGTTAAAAATCTGCTCAAGTTCACACGAATTAATGAGTCCAGGTGATGTTGGGGCTCACACCTGGGCGAAAGAAGAGGATGTGGCTGTGAAAGAAGGGGATGGCTCCAAGCATCAAGAGAGAACCCAGCAGCCTGTTTGGCCCGGTCACATTGTAGCTGAAACCACTCATTGGCCCCACGTTTCCTCTCTGCACCAGCCCTGGAGAGTCTTGCAGTCACCCTGTGAGACTGGAACCTGAATTTGTGCCCTCTCAATCAGAGACTAACAGTTGCCCATGTATAGTCTAGGGGAGAGAGTTCTGGAATTGTCAGGCAGTTTGTCTAATAGAGGCATGAGGAGAGTACATTATTTCATGTCACCTCTGGAAGTGGTTAGACCATGGTCTCATCTCTACTAGCTTTGGGACAGTAGATATGAGAACAGATTCCCCAGATACTTAATTTTATCACCTATAAGGGGAGTAAAACCTACTTTTCAGACTCACTGTAATGATGAAATAAAGTGCATAATCATTTCTTGACTTATACATTCAAACAGAAAAATTAGATGGGTTTAAAATTATCTCTGCCAGTTCTGTGAGCTGCATTGGTGAGAAATCCCAGCAGGCAGGCATGGCATCTATGGAGAAGGACCAAATGGAGAAACACTGATTGTGCACTGTTACCTCTCAGTTCATAAATAATGCCTGTTAGCATTTATGGAAGAAATGTTATCATTTGCAAAATAGAATACACTGATGAGAAAACAGAGGAAGTTGTTCAGTATCAGTAATGTTCAAACAAATGTGAATTAAAACAAGAATGAGATGAAATGTGCAACAAAACAAAACAAAAAGCAACGAAATAAGTAACATACTAACTTTTGGCTATGATGATGTAAATTGTCAATAGATATCAAAAGACTTTACAATATCTATATTCATTTGTGCTATCCATACAACTGAGAAATTATCCTAGGGACCCAGAAATGCCTTGATGCATGGTGAGGTTCTTCATGATTTTATAAACAATGGCTCATTATTAGATATAATTCCTTGACAGACTAGTGTTCTAGCTTAAAAAATGAAAATGTTCAAAAATCAACAACGATGACAAATCTGCAGCCATATGATAATATTGTGAACCGTGATTATACAATTTGGATGATTATATAGTATGTGAATATATGATATATCTCAATAAAAATGCATTTAAAAAGAACTCCACATCCAGAAAAAAACAATGCTTTTAAAGAATTATAATGGTATTGGGAAAAGCTTAAAATTATATTATTTATCATAATACACTAAATATGTGGAATATTTCAAAAATATAAATAAGAAGTGAAGAAAAATTTATATATAGAAAAAGGAACATAGTGCAATGTATTAATAGTGGTTTTCTTGTATGGCAAAATTGAGAGTATTTTTTTCCTTCCTTTATTTTTAAATATATTATAAATGCTCTCTCATCACTGTGGGTTATCTTTGTAATTACTCTTTCCTCTCTTTTCCTTGTAAGATCTGCTGATGCACAATCTTGGTCAAAACCAGACCTAGCAAATTTCCCTTCCCTTCTGCTCCTCTATTTCTCCATGGGCTGAACCTTCTGGGTTGTGAGAGGGGACAGTGAGGGTTAGGGAGGGGTACACATTGATCAGCATTTGATCCTCACAACCTTGCTGCTATGACATGGGGCAGGCCACTCTCTCAGCTAAAATGTTAGCATTTTAAAACCCAAAGAATTTGGACAAGATTATCATGATCACTTTCCTTCATGGCTTTTTAGCAGAGAAATCATGAAGGGATGGTTTAAGGAGTTCCTTGCAATCCTTAAATTGTTGAGAGCCAATATTTGGATTGTGAACCCACACTTAGATTTGAGATTTCCAGGTCAGAGAAGAGACTATGAATCCATAGATTTTCTCACTGCAACTTCTCTGTTCCTGGGAACTGCCTTCAGCATTTACCATATGAGCAATCAGAGCAAGAGGAGTGTCAGATGATGCAGGGGATATGCCCCAGGCCTGGGAGGACTCTGGTGCTTCTGTCCATGTACCCTGTTAGGGTACAGTAACAATACTGCAAAGAGGCTGTCAGCCTCCTTGGACCTCATTACTGTAAGTTTCCTGTACTTTTGGTTTCAGTTCTTAGCCATTCAAGGAATATTCTTTAGGCACTCCTCTAGGTCTAGGATATAGGTTTCAAACATGCAGAATTCCTACTTTCAAGGTACTTCTGGTGTAGAGTGGGAGGGTGGTGAGAGACCAAACACAGGATAGCATGCAAAGTGTTCCAGTGGCAACAAAACCTGGGTGCTTTTGGTGTACAGTGGGGGTTGCATAATCCAGTCTAGGGTGGGTGAAGGAGGTTTCTGTTTTGAGGGATGTGTAAGAGTAAGCCAGTAGAAGGATCAGGAGAAGATGTGCAAGAAGGGGATAGCAGAAGGAAGGCAATGAAGATGAGTGAGCATGGCTCAGTAGGGGAATTGAGGGTAGTTTTGGGTAGCTAAAGTACTTCATAGTGTCAGGATTGGGAGACTAAGGATAAGTGGGTAGGTCAGTAGGTTGCGGGGACTTGTAATGAGGCAGAAATGCTAAAAATCTTATCTTGAATATGCACAGCGGTGTCTAGAGGATTTTGAACCTGGTAATACCAAGATTGAATGATTTACTATCATAAATATCACTTTGCTGCTGTGAGGACAATGGAGCAGGTGTCTGGGGGAGATGTGAGGCAGGGAGAGACCAGCTATGATCCCGTGGAGCAATTTGTTGCTGAGAATTATGACTGGGTGGTGGGAGGTGCTCATTGTTTTTCAAATGAATAAATGAATGAATGGCTAGATGGATGATACTAAATAACACTATCAGATAAAATGTGGTGACTAATTTTGGAACTAATGAAATAGAGTAGTACAGGGAAGAGTCAAATATGACACCCATGTTTCTGGTGAATGGTCGAGACATTCACTAAGGGCAAACATAGAAGGAGGAACAGATTGAGGCAGGGTGAGATGAAATGTTCAGTTTTTAAGGAGATGAATCCATGTACCTTGAGAAGTGCAGTTAAGAGCTGGAAGGGTGACCCTTAAAAAGCAAGTGCTAAAATATTTAGAGGAATTATTGCCCTATAACTGGTTATTTTAAATAAACAAAAATTAATACATCCATGATTCCTTTTCTTTCTTTTTTGGGAGGGGGTTCTTCATACATGTATCATTTTTATTACAAAAAACTCAAAGTTATTTTCAGTTTGAAAAAAAAAGAATTGACTGCTATTGATATTGTTACAAAACAAGAGATGTAATGTTTGGGGAGGATTGTCTGTTATGCAACTTGTTTTTGCTTTTTTGTAGGTTTCTCTACATATTTTATTTAAGAAAACAAACAATACACTTAAAACCACCAAAAAATGGACATCTTAGTTAGCTAAACCATAAGCATATTTAAATGAAGTATTCATATAATTTTTGTAAAACCTATGTTTGTGCAGTAAGTTTCATAAAGCAATTTAAAATTAAGGCAACAATGAAAAATTTTACATATTCAGGGAGCAAAATTGTTAAATTCTAAATATTGAAAACTAACTTAGATACTTTTTGATCTGTGAATATTCTCAAAATATAAAATAGAAAGTTCTTACAAATACCAGCATTGCTATAGTAATGACCTATGTTACCAAATATTTTCCTTATTTCAGGAAAATAGGAAGATAGAAATATTTTTGCAATTAACATGTGGAAATCTTAACCACCTAAAATGGATATCTTTAGTAGCTTATCCATAGGCATATTAAAGATATATCTAATCACCATAAAGCCTGTTTGTACAATATGTTTCATAAGCCAACTTAAAATTAAAGCAAGGAAAGAAAAAATACTACAAATACAGATATCAGGGTTACTTGAATTCTAAATATTAAACAGTATCTTCACTTCCATTTGATTAACTATCAAAACTGTGTGTTCACAAAATATCAAGTAAAAAGTTATTATAAATATCAACTTTGCTATAGTGGTGAGCTATGTTATCAAATATTCTCAAATTTTTTATTTCAGGAATTTATTTTATCTAATATTACTATAACAGCCTATAGTTTTTTAAACCATATTTTAGTTGTAAAATAGAGCATATATATACACACAAAGAAAATAAAGGAAAAAAACAATAATTTTCAAAGCACACTTCAACAAGCAGCTATAGACCAATTCCCAGAGTATGCAACTTTTTTAAACATGTTTTTTATAACAGATACAATTCACATCTGACTAGCTTTGTTTCTTCTTTCCCTTCCCACTACCATACCATTGGGCTTCTTCCTTATACTTAAGCAATCAATGTGCTTTCACATCCATGCCCAGCAGTGTTTTCAGTCCATTTTTACAGGGTGCAGATGGACTTTTATACTTTATACAAACAGGTGGTCATGCTCAATCACTGCCATTTTAAGCTACTTGACACAGGAGGAATATGTTACAGAAAAATGCCAAGGCAACAGTGCTTAATTAAAGAAAGGAGAAAAAAAAAGGAGCCTTAAAAATTGATAAAATCATATTAAGGATTTCAGAGGGAAATGGTACACACAGGAAATGAAAAACATTTATCTGCAAAATAAATGGGGAAGCACAGCTGTTGATGAGAGGCAAGTGTGGAAAGGGTTATTTCATGTACACTGCACATATGGCTCAAATTCATATCCTTAGGACATGGATTACCTGGCATTTGCACTGAATTTTTGAAAAAGTCAAGATTTATGAATAAATTCTCATTTTTATAAAGCTAATTTTGTAGACACGTAGACATGTTTGCATATAAAAGCCTAGGTATTTAGTCATTTCAGCACTGAATAGTTTTGGATATCTAAATTCTGTTACACATGGGCTCACTCTACAAAACATACTTACAATGTGAAGACTACATCTACAAGGAATCTACTTTTCAATGATTTTACCTATCAATCTTGCAGCTTTCCCCTAAATTGACTCTTACAGACCTCATCCCCTTTTCATTCCCTTTGCCCAGCTTTACAGTCCAAAGTTACTTAAATGTAACTCAAATATGTTAAGCTGGGGCAATAGACTTATGATTCCTGTTCTCAAGACCATGTGCAATTATTCAGATTATCACACCAAGAAGGAATTCTGACTTTTTTAGTTTTTCAAGTTCCTCAATCTGTTGTCTCAAAAATAGTATCCTTTGATTTCTCAAAGTTGTTTGAATTTCACATACCTGAATTAAAGATTTAAAATTTTTAATCTTTACAAATCTCTGACATGTAAATGCTTCCCATGTTATGTAGTTCTTCTCACAATCATTATCCCTTCTTCTCTGCATAATCTGTGAACCATCCTTGAAAATGTTTTATGAGATTTTCACTGAAGTGTGCTGCTAACATAGGTACTAATGACCATGCAGGTCAGACAGATAGATGAGCCCTGTGACATAACTGTTGCATTTGATGCATTGCTACTAGAAGTGTGACACAGACTCAGTGATGGAGTTCTCTGTTTGAGCATTGGAAACTGTGAGGAGAGAAGATTCCTGAATTTACTTCTTGTCAGCAGTTACAGCTGTTTAGAAGCTGATTGTGAAATTGATCCTTGCTTATCTACTAGAGCACTAACTTTTGGCTGTGATGGAATGAGAGGAGTGCTAGTCAAATGTCTGATAAGGGCTGTGTTAGTCTGAGATGTGCTTACTCTTGGAGATACATAAGATCTTGGGGATTATACATCAGATGTTAAAGGCATTGGAGCTTGTTGAGATGGCTGGCTGTGTGGAAAGCTGAGCAGCTTGCAGAATCAGAGTATTTATGCTGAAAGCAGAGGGTCCAACAGTCAGAAATTTATGGATTATAGACTTTGCAGTGAGGTTTGTGTCATAGCTGCTGTAAGAACTTCATTTATTTTGGACATATCCATAATTATTACACTTCAGCCTGGCTTGCAAAGGAGGAAGCAACTGTGTAAGAAGATATGGGTCCTCAAGTAAGGAAAGCATTGGTAAAACAGAGACTGTAGGAGCAAGTGTTAGAGGTGCAGATGTGGGATTCAGTCCAGAAGCAGAAGGCATGGAAGAAGTTGTGCAAGAATATGACACTGACTTGTCTCCTGATTTAGATTTTCCACTGCAGACCTGCAGCTAGCTGTTGCTTGCATGACCTTTCTTCTATAATCCCTATATTTTGGGAAGCTATAAACTGCCAGCTCATTTGCTTCTATTGTCTCTGTTCTCCTCCAAGGCATTCTTTTGTTTTTTCCTGTTGTGGAAATTCTGTTCATCAATTGTAGCACTTTTTCCCTGAAGAGCTATGCTCAGACCAGTCATCTGAAGAATCAAGTGCAGCTGGAGTTTTGCTTGGATCTCTTCTTGAATTAGGAGAATGTGAATCATGAACAGCAATGTGGCTATGAGGATTTTCTTGTGGAGAGTAACTGGTCCCACCACCCCTCTCTCTAGCTCCCTAAATTGGCAGGTTTTGGTCTTACTTGACTTGTTCTGTCATAGTCCTTGTTTTCAGGAAGATCAGTATTCCTCACCATCTTATTTGGTGAAGAATCTGCCACATCTCACATCTTTGCACCTGTGATCCCCAATACTTAAGTGCCCAGGAAGGCCTCAAATCCCATCCAGTCTTTCAGCTCCCATTGAGTGTCTGTGGTGTCCTTGTGCACATACCATCAGTGGTCAGTGTGGGGACAGAGGGCTAGTGAATGTAGGGACAGAAGTTGGCTAGATAGCCAGGAGAAGAGGGAGGGCATGGGCAGGTGAGGGGAGTCTTTGCAGGTGCCTGTGAGGGGAGGCAGGGCATCATAAGGGTAGGGAGAGAGACAGTGGGAGAGG
>PVIY010035282.1:0-26436 GCA_004026745.1 Myrmecophaga tridactyla
CAGCTCTCTTTTTTGGTGCATGGGCTGGGAATTGAACCGGTGCTGTCACACAGCACATGAGCATTCCGCCACTCAACCACCTGCACACTCCAGGGCTTGGCATTTAAATTGCAGCCTTGGTCTCTTTTATTGTCAGTCTTCTTGGTTAAATAATTCATCTCCTCTTTCTTGCCATCTGAACATTATTTTTTAAAAACACACAGCAAAATCATTTGCTGATGCAAAATTTTTTTTCTCATAGGGTAGATTTTCTTTGACTTGGCTCTTGGTCTGAAAATCACAGACCATATAAAAGGAAAACAATCTATCTTCCGTTTCACGTATTGTATGCATAGGAACAATGCAAGTTCTTCAAAGAGCTCATCACAGTCTCTATCAAATGTACTTTCTCTGTGTCCTAAGATAATTACCATTTTTAAAATGCAATTTTATTGAGATACATTCACACACCAGATAATCATCTTTTAATAAGTTCTGTTAAATAACACAAAATAGAGTTACTATGGCTAAGAGATTTAAAATGGAGTTTGGAGGACATCCTGGAGGTTACTCTTATGTGAATATCAGCCAGGAATCACAAACTGCCAAAGTAGGTATAGCCTAAAACAATAATATTCTTCAAAATCCTGAGGACATTGAATACCATAAAACAAACCACAAAGTAAAGAATTCAGTTAACTATCTAACCTGAAAAACTGAGTACCCCAAGAATTCACCAACCACAAATAACTTGTGTAATCTTCTTGCTGGAAATGCCAAGATGGAACACAATTTGGTTCCGTACCTGATCTGTGCTTTCTGAATTGCTATTCTAAGACCCCAAATAAATGCCTTTATTGCTTTGCAGTTTAATTTGTTATTTCTAAGTTGACAGTCCTTAATCATTGCTGGAAAACTTCACATTTAAAATGCATGTATTTGGAAACAAATATATAAAGGACAGACCATAATCAGGAATGCCAACTCCTCTAGACATCTCATCCAAAGGTTAGAATTTCAAACCTGATATAAATATATTTTTTTCTAAAGAATACATTTAGCCTACTTTAAAGAACCTTGGAACTTCAACGCCGAAAGTCAGTAATTTTTAGATCAATCTAGAAAAAGTTTAATGAATCAGAAGAAAAGCTTTTAGAGGCCAGAGGCCAACTTACCCTCCCCACCCCCATCCCACAACCCAAGGTATCCTGGTGTGGTTAATATTTTGGTAACTATAACTAGCCTTCAGCAAAACTTTGAGATTTGACGAGATCAACCTCAGAGACTTTAGTCCTTTTTCCTGCATCCTATCCCTCTCCTGAGTTTCCTAAGGTAGCACTATTTCCATTCTCCTCTTAGGACCCTTATTAAAAGTCACTATGAAGACAGGATCTGATAAGGATGCACTACAATATAATTGCTAAATTTGTATTCATAACTCCTCCTAAGGGCATTTGCATTCTAATGGGGAAAAGCCTTAGTGCTAAAGAACACATCTCTATTTAGAGAGTATTTTGTATACAGAATTTATCAACTTTGGATATACTGCTTAAGTTTCACTTGGGCAGCAAGGGATTCTGTTTGAAACAGTGGGTCTCAATCTTTTTGGCTTTGTAAAGCCTTATTTGCATGTGGGAATTTGTCATACTCCCTGCTTTCCTCTTTTGTTCCAGCTATGTGAATTTAATTTCTAGATAAATGTGATCTAGATTAATTGTATTTAGGCATTTTTAACCCGCAGTGTTGCAGAATTATCATTTAAATAAAAATTAAATATTAACTCCAATACCAGAGCAGTTGGGGGCTTCTGTCTTCAGGTATGAGGAGGGTGGGTCGGGACAGAAGCCTCTTTCTGCGGACTGAGCCCCCATGTCATTCCCAATGGTTCAATGCTGCTCTCTTGCTTTTAAGGGGAGATTATATTGGCATCAGACTTCGGGAAAATGAATTTGACCCAAAAGGAAGAAGGCAACTCACCTTTCTAGATGATATGGTAAAGAAAGGCATGCTGATGCTAACCACTTTTGTGTCATATGTGTATTAAGGGGTTAAAACAAGGATCTCATTTACTCCATATAATAAATAAGGCTACTCTTGATCCCTGCCGAAATGTCCTTTTCCTCACCTAGGATTGCCCATATGGTCATTTTGGTCCGCTAAACAGAAGCAAAAAGAGAATGAGAAAAGAAAAGCCATGAGAGTTGTTTGCTATTAGGAGAGAAAAGGTTAAAAAGCAAAATAAGCACAAAGTTTAATGCTACATACATGATGTTAAAATGTTTTGTGTTTAGGGATTAGCTATCATATAGTTCTTAAACATAAAAATTAGCTATCATATTGTTCTTAAATATAATAATTTCCTTACCATTTGCAATAGTAGGGAAAAACCCAAGAATGAATAATTGTACAATCCCTTCTGTTATTATTCATGCTGAAGCTCAGATTTATGTTGTTTAGTTCACTTTATTTATATTAAGGATGAAACCATGTTTATGCTATTCCATTTATTTATCTTTGCGCTAATAAGGGAAAAAGGATATATAATATATATATGGCTAAAGTTAGATTCACTGATTTTCAAAACTGCCCTGAAACTGAATAAACAATTAAGCACTGGTGTTCTAAAAATCATTATATATATATATAATGCAGAAAATGAAATATATATATATAGTGCAGAAAATGAAATAGATTGGAGCATGCTTCTCAAACTTCAATGAATTCTTGTAACAATGCAATTTAAATTCGAGAGGTCTGTGGCAGGGCCCAGGAATTTGCTTTCTATTGAGTAAACTGGAACTGCCAGTGCTGCTGGCCCATGCATCACACTTTGGTTTAGGTTTCATTTCCTTCTTTTTATTGGCTAACTTTTCAGTTTGATTCAGTCTCTGGAAGAAATAATTAGGGTCTTTTTAGAGAATATTAGGGTTAGAACTTTAGAACTCTCGTAAAAACAAAACAAAGCAAAACATATCTTCCCTTTTGAGGAGTGGGAGGAGCTGGGGTGGGGAGAGAAGGAATATTTTGATAGATAAATGGTGAATATGTTTACTGAGCAAGAGCAATTATAACTTAACCTGGAAAAGGTGGTCACTGTAATAGGAATTAACATTTGAATTGATCCTCAGCTTTTTACTATATATGAGATTCTTAGCAAGTCACTTAATCAGGTACTGCCAGTCCTTTCATCATGCTGGTTCTCCACCTGGGCTGCCCTTCCCCACCTTTGGAAACTTTCCTTCACGGCCCTGCTCCAAAGAGGTCCCCTCTCAGAAGCCTTCCAGGATTTCCCCTTACTCTCTTCCCCAGATGGGCTAATGGCTCCTCTCTTCAGTTTCCAGGACACTTCCCCTATGTCCTGGGAAGAGCACTTCTGACATTCTACTCACATTCTACTCAAACTATTCTCTGTGGCTCTCTCCACACCCCCCCAACCCCCACCCCAATACACACACTTTTTCTATTTAAAGAAATTAAGAAAATTGAGCATCAATCACTTACCTAAGGATATATGAGTTGTTGGCAATACTTAGACTTGAGTCCTGATTCCCAGTTTGGTATTCTTTTTACTAGTATATCTTTTCTTTTCCTGACCATACAAATCAAATAACTGCTCTAATGGGAGATAAAAAATTTAATTTATTTATCTCAAAATGTTTCTAGTTGAGTATCAGGTTATCAGACATAGCTGATGAGCCTTGTCATTTGGGGCACAACAAGATAATAGAATAGGGTTTGCAGTTTCATTGTCATTGTGTCCAAGGAGTACCTTGGCCAATGTCTCAGCCCTTCCTTTGCTGTCTGTGCTCCCTGCTTCCAGGCACACTATGACTTGGCTATCAGTGTTGCTTTGCAATGGCTGGATCACTCGGAAGGCTTACCTTGGCTGGAGGCAGAAGAACTGTAAGTTGAAATGGTTTATCTTTTTTTTTTTTTTAATGGATGACTGTGATTAATGACAGAGTAAGTCTCAATCCTATCTAGCTTCTTCCACTGTGAGGCACTCTGATTTGAAAACACTGAAGAGTATCCCTGTTTTTCCAACTAGAAACCTGGAGAAACCCCACAGCTGCCAACACAGGGAAGTCATGAGCATGCTTATGTATTTGATATCTCTGCTAATTGGTTTCTGTCACATGAAAAACTTTCTTTTCAGCAATGACCTGCCTGAGAAATAGGGCAGTGCTTTATTGCATATATGTCATGATTTTTCAAATGGTTAGTTCAATGGTTAATGCAGGCAATCTAAGGACTATACAAACACAATTTCTTAAATATATAAGCAGATATGTACTTGAGTTGAGCTGATTGAAACATAAAATAATATCCTTTCCTGGATTATTGGTATTTCCTCACATATGTGAAGTCCAGGTAGACATTCAATTGGTAGAATATGGAACAAATGAGGTCAGGATCAAACAACTTATTCCAGAGCCTGGTTATTTTTTTCTATTCCATAGTCTTAGACTGTATGCCTAGTACTGGATGGCTATTTCAGTCAGGGTTTAGCTGTAATAATTGGAAAAACCAATTTAAACAATTTAAACTGATTTAAGTGAAAAATAAAGAGGGACAGTGTTAGTTTATTTCCTCCTTGTTTGAAAAGCCATGGCCTAATTCAAAACTCAAATGGAATCATCAGAATTTACCTCTTGACTATTTCCTGTGGTTTGGTCCCATTCTCAGCTTCAGCCCGCTTTGTCATAATGTCTGATCCATGGGAGAATGGATTAAAATCCCAGAATTGAGCGTCAGTGATTCTGTGTGAGAGCCGATGCTCAGTCCAAGGTGTGTTCGCCATCCTTGGAACCTAGCGATGTTGCTGTCTTCCTGAGAAGTGTATAGATTTACAGAGGGGTAAGGCAGTCAACCCCTCCACCCCTGTCACAAGCAAATTGCCACAAGAAGAGGAAGGGACACTGGTTGGCAAGACCAGAAACATCCACCACATTGGGTAGTCTGCCAGCGTTGATAGCTGTGGAAACATAGGTGGATTGGGACAAATTCATCAACATTATTGGAAGATTAAAAATTCAAAGTGTGTACCGACTGATGGTGGATCAGTTGTACCAATTTTGGAAGTAAGAGGCTCATACACAGTCACTGGAAATTACCTAAAGATTATTATCACAACCTTATCAGGAGTCAAAGAAAAGAACAATAGTAAATTCTCCATTCTTATTTATTCATATCCCGCCTTAGGAAAATGCCATTTGGTGGCAGACCCATATATCCAAACCGTAAAGAAAGAGAAGCAATGATTTTGTCATCTTATGCTGGAATCTTAATGGTAAGGACAAGAACACTATTTGCATATATGAATATTTATGTACACTCTATGTGTTTTTATATTAATGTATGCTTATGCTACTTCTCAACCAATGTTTCAAATTTCCTAATATTAAATGTTTCATTTATAAAGAGATAATGAAAGGACTTGACTCTGTATTGAATTGTGGAAACATTTATACAGGAGACAAAGAACAGAATGAAAGACATAATAAATAATTAATAACTGGATAAACTGATTTATCCATTTACTTAGAAGTTATTTATTTAGTGTCCATGCTATGTAAGCATGATACCAGGAATACTGAAGCTATACATTCCTCAATTTATTCATATACATTCTTCAATTTATTCAAACTAGAATGTATAGAGTATTATAGTGACATTGCATTGTACTAGTTCTCACCTTTATAATTTAAGCAACACATTGTTAATAGCTTGTAACTCTCTAGGGTAGTATTTCTAGGAATAGCATGAATTTTACAGACACAGTCTGGAATTAATGTTGGTTCATGAGCCATTCATAAAATTAAAAATTAAATCAATATAGTCTGTCTTTTGAGAAAACCAGATTGTATATTTTCCTTCCCTGTCTGTATAATGAAGGGCTCTTTTCCTGGATGTTTTTCATTGCCAATTTTTCACAGACAGAGTTAACTTCATGGTACTAGCTAGAAATGTTTACTTTAGAACTGGCCTCATTCAACGGACAGCAACCTTTTATTCAAAATGAAGTTGTTAGTTAGTAACCTCAACAGTTTCATTAGCCTTCTCTCTATCAAGTCCAAGGCTCTTGATAAAATTGTCATAATTTTCCAGCAAACATTATTCTACATGCTGTGGAATTTTCCTTTGCATCTCAACATCTCCACATAACAGCATCACTTTCCTATTGATACATTCAGCCATTGTGCCTATAAATGAAGAAACAACTTTCACGTTCTGACATAAAAAGCATAGCTTTGATTTTTAAGAAAAAAAAAACAAGATATAATAATACATTTTTTTTGTTGTTTTTTAACAGAACAGTATCCCGATTGAGGAGGTCTTTAAAATTTATGGGGCTGATTCTTCTGCCAATTCTGGTACTCCCAAGGTAGGGTGACCTACAACTGTCAATTCAAGGGATTTTCATATATTTTTAAAAATTTTTACCGATTTATAATATATTTTCATGCATCAGTTATGAAATGACAGAATTTTAAATCAAAATGCACAAAACCGACGTAGCCACACCATACTTGGATAACAGATGTTTGTGAAACGCTGTTCGTACAAGGAGGACCCATTAGTGATAAGTGTGTGTTAGGAACCCGAGGGTGCGGGCAGCACATAGAGCCCCGGGCTTGGAGGCTGGAGTCTACTCTGATTTTTAATTCACATAATTTCTCATTTACACTTTTTCATAATGGAGGATCTGGTGAGTCCACCCTCTCCTCCTGTATGATCTACTGTAACATCTAGAAGAAGGACAAGGTTTACCAAGGTTCGTTCTCTTGGTCAGTTATCTAGTTTCCTGCTGCCACATTCCTCTTTCCCATGAGACTACTTCGAAATCACTCGCAGTAGAAAAAGCACTGATCTGGGAGTCCAGAGGCCAGGTTTGAGTTCTGACCCTACTACAATGCAGTCCTAGACACATCATGTTTCCTTCCCTGGACTTCTGTACAAAAAAAAAAAAAAAGGAATGTTCTGAATAAAATTGAAAGTCATTTCAGCATTTGTTGTTATGATTGCATAAACATTTAGTAAACACTGCAATATGGGCCCCTTTGGGAGGTGGGCATGCAGGGGGAGGGAGACAAGCAGTGAAAGAAGGGGGGAAAGGAGCACCCTCATACCCACACCTCCTGCTTTCACTGCGCTTTTTCGTGACCCCCACAAGGATTTGGAGGGGAGGCCAGGGGCAGGGGCAGGGCTGTGGCCGCAGAACTGTCTGGCTCCCTTGTCCTTTTACTTGCAGGCCATCCAAGCTGTAGGGTCAGGTAAAATCAAGAGCCCAGCAGGTGTGGTGTAGAAGTCAAGTACTTACTAAGAGGTTTTGTAACTCTGAAACCCATTGTCCAGTCACCTTAATCTCTCTGTAACCACTCTGAACTCAAGTTCCATTGATCACTGAGGAAATCAGCACCTTCTTCTCTCTGCTTATTCTAGTTTCAACTCACTCCATTCATTCATTCATTCATTTGTTCTTTTAGAATAGTTGTAGGTACAGAAAACAATAGTGAAAAAAGTCAGGTAAGAGTACTCTTCTCATGGATCTCATATACTATGCTGGGGCTGACATTTCTACCTTGGTTGAAATATAAGCCACCCAGGCCTGATGTTCCTCAGGGTCCAACAAGCTGCTCATTGCTTTTAAAGAAAGCCCATCTCAGTGAGCTTCTTGGACAGCCAAGCAAACCATCCCTCGTCATTTCTGCTCATTTTTCTTGCAGCTTTCTCTCCTCCAGGTTGTCTTTCTCACTGCAGCCTCCCTCCCCCCTCCTCTACCCCAACATACCCTGAAGCCCCACGTCCCCCTGTGTCAATCACTGTTTTCTTCCCCTCATCCTCTGCTCTTTGTGGGGAGGTCTAGAGCAGGTATTAGGCACATTTGACTAGCTGGTCTCAACTCAGAATTAAAATACTGGAAATCACATCCTGAGGGGATGGCATCATGAACTCCCCCGTTCTTGGCTGGGCTGGCAATCCAGAAGGCTTGCAAACATGGGTGTCAGAGTAGCATGGGTAAGCCAGGTTCATTGAAAGTGGCCAGAATGGGGTCCACAGGCTGGTTGGGGTGTGCTGGCCAGTTTCCACCTATCTATGCAATCGTTCATTTATTCATCAAAGAGCCTTCTTTATCTAGCACTTCCTCTGTTGGGTGAATATATGGTGGGCCCAGATTTGTGCACAGGCTACCCCGTGACCAGCTCTAAACAGAAATAGATAATATCCTCATAGAGGGAGGTTTCCTTCAAAGGCCAGCATTTGTCTATTGTTATGAGATGTGCGTCAGCTCATTTATGGATTGAGATGTGAAGGTGGATTGTAATGAAGAAACACTAGGTGCCTAGGTTTGAATCCCAGCTCTAGCAATCACAAGGAGTAAGTATAACCTCTGTAAGCCTCAATTTCATTTTTAAAAGCAGAGACCATAAGATGGGGTTATTGTGGGAACAAAACAAGTTAGGGCAGATAGAGCCCTTGGCATCTGATGCATGGTATAACTTCACAGTCTTAGCTATAATTACGGTTCTGGTAGTCAGGGGGTGGGAATCTGCTTTTCTGAATATACATCATAAACAAGGTGTCTGTACCTCAGCACTATTAACATTTTGTGTCAGATAATTCTGTGTTGTGTGTGGGGAGGGGATGTCCTGTGCTTTAGAGAAGATTTAAGCAACCTCCCTGGCCTCCCCCACCCCCACCCCTTCCCCCAACCTGCCTCGTCCTTGCAGTCATGGCAACTAAAAATGTTTCCAGCCATTGTCAAATGTCCTTAGGGGGCCCAAATCACAGCAGGCTGACAACCACAGCTCTAAATATTCAAACATTAAATAGCTACTCAGGCATCCACGTGTAATTATTAACACTATCTTATCCAATGTGAACTTTGTCTATTTTGGACAACTAGCGATCACAAAGAGCATGCTATAAATCTAAGAAACTTACAGCTATCATGTGGGCCTCACAAGCTCCTCCCTGCCTCAAGAATGCCAGCTCAGAACCCTCTCTTGTGACTACACATCAGCTCCAACAGGGACGTTTTCTGCATTTTGAATAAGGAATTATTAGCAGGATGTCTCGATGGAAATGTACATTTCAATGATTAAATTGTAAGAGCTATTTTAAAATACTACTTTAGAATTAAACATAATTTTAAAAGTTTTTAACTAGAAGGAGACAGAATTGTTTGTTTAAAAAAAAAGGAGAAAAAGTTTCTTCAAAGCTGCTTCCTTAATTGCTGCATATACCTGAAGGGCCCTTGGTTCCTCCGGATAAAGTGTCTCCTAAGCAACAGCTATAATCCCCCCCAGTCAAAAGCTTAAAAGCCCATTGAGTACTAATCAGATTATGTAGAATTTCCGGCAACTGGGAATGTCTACTGGATACAATATGGGTTCTGTGCGTGGGTAGGTTTGTGGGCTTTCTCCAGCACTATTTGCTGCCATCTCGTGATAGAAAAGTTTCAGGGCACGGTGGTATTCCACTGTTAGCCTCTGGTTATGCCTCCCCTTGGGAACCCTTTCATTACTTATTTGTAGCTTTATTTTACTGAGGACCTTGGACCCATTGGTAAAAAATTCAACTAACCTCCTCACACAAGTAAAGAGTTATTTACACCTAACTGATCAATACAAAATGTCCTATTCTTTTAAATAGAAGAAAAAAATCCTTCAACAAATAAAGCGAGCAATAAAAATATCTTTATGTTCCATTTTTGGAGAAAGTTAGACAACAGATAGGGAGGCAAAGAGAGTAAAAATGAGTGCTACGAAGAAAGGAAAAAGACAAGAGAAGGAGAAAAGGAAACACCAGAACCTCTACTTCCTTCTGTCTCCCTGAAACCATGCCCACGTCTGACCTGCCATGATGCCAGCCCCTCCTAAGTCACAGCAGAAGTCCCAGGCAGGTTCTTCAGAGGCAAATAGATGGGTGTCCAGTCCCAGCTTGCTCACTCGCTAGCTGTGTGGCCTTGGGTAAATTCTTTAACTTCTGAGTCCCAGTTTTCTTATATGTAAGCAGGCCTAACAAGTTGAGGCAACAGCATTAGGTTGTTCTGAGGATTAAATGGGGCCATGCCAGTGAAGTGGTTGGCATGGTGCTGGGCACGGGAGGAGCCTTCAGTGTTGTTAATGTTGTATTTTCACATCCCCCCACACTCAGACACTCACACTCCATAGCAGTCTGGCTTCTCAGCAGCCCTCCTGTACCTCCACAGTTCGGGCCTGACCAGGACTTACCCCACTAACCCGCTGAGTGTCTTCTCTTCATGGGGGAAGCTGACTCAGACCCAGCTGTGCAGAAATGAACAAGTTATTTTGTGATAAGGGGAGGGACCTAGGTTTTAAGCAAAAGTTCAGTCCTGCCATATTTGTATGATGAGGGCTTTAAAAAATGCTTTCAATATTAATTTATGTCCAAATGGAGACTAACAATATATATTTAAAGTATAAAGACCAAGCAAACAAATAAATCCACCAAGCATGCGAAATGGAACAGTGTCAAGAATTTTGAGACTTTTAGTGACTTTTCCAGGCCCTTACTCTCCCTTCCCAGGTCACTACTCTCTTGAATTATGTTTTTGTCAGTCCCCTTTATTTCTTTTTTGGTTTTACCAATATGGATCTATGATCAATATATTGTTTAATTTTGCATATTTTGAATTCATATAAATGGAATAATAGCAAATGTGTTATCTATGAGTTTCTTTTTTTCAGTCAGCATTATGTTTCTGAAATTCATCTGTGCTATTTTTTGCATACAGCTTATTTTCACTCTAAATAGTATCCCATCATTGGAATATACCGCAATTTACTTATACATACTAGTGTTTTTCAACATTTGGGTTATTTCTTTTATATGTCTCTTGTTGCATTTGGGTTATTTATTCTATATGACATCTGTTTGCATTTAGGTTGTTTCTTTTAAATGTCTCTTGTTGCACAGTTGAAGGGTTTCTATGCGGTGTATGCCTAGGAGGGAAATCACCAAGCCATAGTCCATGTACATCTTCACCCATCTACATAATGCCAAATTGTTTTCCAAAATGGGTATACCAGTTTAAACTTCCACTTTCTACCTGGTTGCTATCAATACTTGGTATTTTCAGACTTTAAAATTTTTGTCAGTCTGTTAAGTTTGTTATGGTATTTAACAGTGCTTTTCATTTGTATTCCCCGATTACCAGCAGACAAATATTCATATGTTACTTCTTCTTCTGTAAAGGGCCTATTATAGCCCTTTGCCCATTTTTTTTTCCTATTGGGTTGTCTTTACCTTTTGTATTTATACAGTTTTAATTTTTAGATAAAAATTTTCCAGTACTTCTCTCATTTGAAATTTACCCTTTCTTTCTTCATAAACATTAAAATGTTTTAGAAAATATGATTTTGCAACATCCCAATCATATTTCCAAGGCTTTTCGAACAGATACAAAATGTCTTTACCAGAATTCATGCCCTGCTTTCACTTCGGCATATCAATATCTACCTATCTATCCATCTATCTATCTATCTGTCTATCTATCTATCTATCTATCTATCTATCTATCTATCTATCTATCTATCTATCCATTGTTCTGACACCTAGGATGAGAAATTTCCCCACATCTCATCTCAGTTCTATCAAAATGATGTTTTAGTACATTGATCCAGGTTGAAAGGCAGGTAAAGATTACTGTTTATGGCCTTTATGTTTTATCCATTTTGAATGTGCTGTGGACATAAGTTGACACTCAACAAATAATTGAATAGAAAATAACAATTATAATAATACTTTTACATTGTGATGATGAAAATATTAACAAATGACTTTAAATGAAAAAGAGGATATGTCTAACTCTAGGTTTTAGGTTTAAATTTTATCCCACTTTGAAAATAATCTCTCATATAAACCCCATCCCTCCCCCAAGAAACTAAATTAACTGCTTGCACAAGTCAGCAGATTATCGGGATTTAGGAAGGTTCACAGAATATCCAAGCTAGAAGTGATCTTTAAAATCCTCTAGTTCTATTTTTCTTAGTGGATGGGGAAACAGATGCTTGAAAAGCATCAGTCTCACATCTATTAAGTGCTATAACTTCATTAAGAATAATAGAAGATCTGGTTCTCTTTTCCTTGCATCTGGCATGCATTATCCTGAAAAGCTATAATCATTACCTCAATTGCCTCACATGGAAACAAAGTCTGTTTTTCAATTACTTTGTGATTTAGGGTCATTATTCTGTATAAATTATGGCTTCTTGAGAGCCAATGCCATAGTTTTGCTTTGTTGTTTTTTTTTTTTCGTTTTTTTTTTCGGCGGGTGCATGGACTGGGACTTGAACCCCCATCTCCAACATGGCAGGCACACATTCTACTACCAAATCACCCATGCACCCTGATGCCATAGTTTTTACTTATGTTTAATTTTCTAGGATGCTGGACATGAAGTAAACACTCAATGAATATTTGTCTTTTGAATAAAAAGCTAAGTTCAAATTTAGAAGTGTCCCTGGTGAGATGGCTTTCATCTGCTCTGTCAATAAAGATAACAACACAATTTCATTCATTGTTTAATCCATGTTTTTATTTCATATAACAGAAAAGAATCATAATATTAATACTGAAAAGCAAAGGTTAAATTTTTATTTAAGTCTGGAAGTATCAGAGCAGGACTGATACCACAATTCCACAAAGTCCTCAGGAACTCGGACTCCTTCCAGGTTCCTGATTAGTCATTCCTAAAATGTAGCTTTCAACATCATTTTCTAATGTGGTTGCTGGTGCTCCAGCCATTACAGTGATGCTACAGGTAAGAGGGGATGAAGAAGGGAGAGCCTCTTCCTTCCAAGGAGAAGGACCAGGAATTTCATAGAACATTTTTTCTTACTATATCATTGGTTAAAACTTAGTTATATGGTCACATTTACCTAGAAGAGAGGATTGAGAATGTAGAATTTTGCCTGAGCAACAACATGTCCAGCTAAAAATTAAAAGAGAATGATGAGTCTAGCAATCTCCAACACATTTTTCTAGGCCTCATCAAGCACAAAATTAAAGAAATTTGCTGTGAAGAAAATTACAGTATTCTAATTCCACCACCAGTCTACTCTTGAAGGAATGTTGAACCTTTAAAATGATTCCTTGGCTAGTTTTGAGACTTGTCAGACAATGTCTTACATGTGATCAGGAATATTACTATCTAAAACCCATCATGTCTTAAAATTTAAAATACATAACCTAAATAATTTGTGCATTAGACTATTTGAATCTGCATATTGTGATCACTAGAGAACTGTCCAAACAGATCATAATACAAGGCACATATATAATTTTAAATTTTCTAGTAGCTACATGTTTTAGTTTGCTAACTACTGGAGTGCAATATACCAGAAACGGAATGACTTTTAAAGAGGGGGATTTAATAAGTTGCAAGTGTACAGTTCTAATGTCATGAAAATGCCCCAATTATAGCAAGGCTATAGAAATGTCCAAACTAAGGCATCCAGGGAAAGATACATTGGTTCAAGAAGGCTGACAATGTTCAGGGTTTCTCTCAACTGGAAAGGCACATGGCAAACATGGCGATGTCTGCTAGCTTTCTCTCCAGGCTTCTTATTTCATGATGTTCCCCCAGGGGCCTTCTCCTTCTTCATCTCCAAAGGTCTCTGGCTGCATAGGCTCTCATGGTTCTCCGGGCTCTCTTATGACTCTGCTGGATCTCCTGGCTCTCTCCAAAACATTTCCTCTTTTAAGGGATTCCAGTAAGCTAATCAAGACCCACCTGGAATGGGTAGCATCACATCTCCATCTAACCAAAGATTAATATCCACAATTAGGTGAGTCACATCTCCATGGAGATCATCTAAACAAGTTCCCAATGTACATTATTGAATAGGGATTAAAAGAAAGGGTTGTTCCCACAAGATTGAATCAGGATTGAAACATGGCTTTTCTAGGACACATAATCCTTTCAAACCAGCACACCACATTAATGAAAGTAAAATGAAACAGGCAAATTAATTTTAATAATATATTTTGTTTAGTCCAATATAGTTATTGGGTTTTATTTATCTTAACAAGTAAACACTAGAATTTATTTTAATGAGTATAAAGTAGAAAAATATCAATGACATTTCACACTTTTATTTAATTTAAATTATGCTGTCTTTGAAATCTGGTTGAAGTTTATACTTACAGCATCTCTCAGATTGTACTAACACAAGGTGGACTATGGTACAGTGCCCCTTTGAGGTAGCCACTAAAAGAGCAGTAAAAGAATGTATAATTCACGAGTTTATAGAAGGAAAAAAATTGAATGATAAAAATATTTGACTAATCCAAAAGAAGGCAAGAAAAGAGAGAAAGAGAAACAGAATGATGAAAGGTACAAATCCAATAAGATAGTAATCAACTAATTAGCACGCTTTACCTATCTATACACATGTAGATGACTGCACCCATTAATGATGTAATTCACTTTCTTTTCCAGAACAGAATGATACTGAATTATTAAAAAAATCTTAAAAACAAAACTCAAAATATTGAACTCATCCAGCATAGATTCTCTGACTATAATGAAATTAAGGTAGAATTAATTTCAAAATACAATTATAAAAGTCCCAATTAAATGAAAACTCAAGAATATGCTTTTGAATAATCCATAAGAAAAAGCAGAAATTAAAGTAGAATTTAGAAAATATTTTGAATAGGACTATAATGAAACAATGATATATCAGACTTTATGGGATGTGGCAAAAGAAGTGCTTAGAAGTAAATTTATTAGATGGAGATAATAGGAGAGATGAAATTTCATACATCTTCAAGAAACTCTTATTACAAAATCTAAAACCATCGCAAAAAGGGAAATTATAGGACAATATTTTGTGATCATAAATGCAAATTTCTCAACAAAATATTAAAACATCAAATTCAGCGATATATAAAAAGGGTAATACATAAAAATTAAGTAGGTTTATTCCAAATATGCAAGGAAAGTTTAATGTTAAAAAACGTTTGACAAATTCAACACCTATTCATGATTTAATAAAAAAGAAACTTAGCAAACCAGGGATAGAAGAGAATTTCCATAATCTGATAAAATATGTGTTTAAGAAACTTATATCCTTGAGACAAGAAATAGGACAAAGATGCTTGCTCTCACCACTTCTATTTAATATTGCATTGGAGAGCCTGGCCAGTGGAATAAAATGAGAAAAAATTAAAGGCATAGTTGAAAGAAATAAAATCATCATAATTTTCAATGGTATAATGGATATTTGAAAATCCAAAAGAATCTATAATGTATTAGTAAGTGAATTTTTCAAGGTTGCTGGATATGAGGTCAATATTAAAAAATAAATTTATTACTATAAACCAGGAACAAAGAAAAACAAAGTAAAAAAGATACCATTTACAATAAAATCAAAAGCATTCACAAGAATAAATTTAACAAAATATGTGTGTTTCAGTTTGCTAAAGCTGCTGGAATGCAACACACCAGAAATGGGTTGGCTTTTACAATGAGAATTTATTTGTTTACAAATTTACAATTCTAAGCCCATGAAAATGTCCAAATTTTGGCATTATTAGGATGATACCTTCTCTGAAGAAAGGTCATTGGCATCTGGGACACCTCTGTCATATGGGAAGGCATATGGCCAGCAACTGCTGGTCCTTCTCTCCTGGGTTTTATTGCTTCCAGCCTCTGGCTTCAGTAACTTCCTCTTTCAGATCCTCCTGGGGCTTGTTCTGTCTGTGAAATTTTCTGTATACTTCTCTGAATCTCATCTCTGGGCTTTTTCTGTCTTTTACCCCCTCGTGAAGGACTCCAGTAAAAGGATTAATAACTACTTTGAATGGTCTGGGTCACATCTCTATTTAAATAACATAGCCAAAAGGTCTCTGCCCATAATAGGGCTACACCCACAGGAATGGTGTAAAAGTACATGGCCTGTTCTGGGGTACATAACAGCTTCAAACTACCACAAGGTGCAAGAGCTCTACACTGACAACTATAAAATATTGAGAGAAATTAGAGAAACCTAAATAAATGGAAGGATATAGTATGCTCATGGATTAGAACACTGATTATTGTTAACAGCTCAATTCTCTCCATGATAACCTGGAAATTCAATTCAATACCCATGAAAATCCCAGATGACTATTTTTTTTTTTTGGCAGACACTGACAAGCTGATTTAAAAATTCACAAGGAAATACAAAGAACCAAGAATAGCCAAAGTAATCTTGAAAAAGGAAAACAAAGTTAGAGGCCATTCACTACCAAATATCAAGTCCTACAATAAAGCTATGAAAATTAGGGTGGAATTGATGCAAGGGTAAAGCAAATGAACAATAGAACAAGAATAGGGTCTAGAAACAGATACCCATGATATGGTCACCTCATTTATACTAAAAGCAACACTGAAATATAATAGGGAAAAGATGAGCTTTTCAACGAATGGTGTCAGTTCAAATGGATATCCCTATGGAAAAAGGTATCTAGGCCCTTACCTCAAACCATAAACAGAAAATCGATTCCAGATGTATTGTAGATCTAAATGTGAAAAATAAAATAATAAAGCTATTAGTTAAAAACATAAGAGAATATCTTTATGACTATGGTGTAGACATGTTTATTAAACAGAATATGAAAAGTGCCAATTATAAAAGTAAAATTCAACAAATTGTACTATATGGGTATATAAAACATCTGAAATAAATGACAGCTTTAAAATAGCAAGAATGCAACCACAGAATAGGAGAAGATATTCAAGATGCAAACATCTGCCAAAATATATAAAGAATTCCAAAAAAGGCAGAAAACTCCATAGAATAAAATGAGCAAAAGACATGAATATTTGACAAAAGAGTATATCCAAATGTCCAATAAAATATGAAAAAGCTCTTACCTTCAATAGTTAACAGAGAAGTGAAAGTCAAAATCTCAATGCAATATCACTACATATTCTCAAGAATACCTGAGTTAAAAAATAGATAGTACCAAGTTTTGGTGAGGGTATAAAGCCACTGGGATGTTCACATCCTTCTAACAGGAATATAAATTGTTATAAGCCCTTCAAAAAAGTTTTTGGGCATATCTACTGAAACTAAACATATGCATACCCCATGACCCAACAATTCCTTCCCTAAGTGTTTTAGTTTCCTAGGTTGCACAACAAATACCATGAAATGGTTTTGCTTAAACAATGGGAATTTAGTCACTCATGGTTTTGAAACCAGGAAAATCAAGGCATCATCAAGGTGATGCTTTCTCCCCGAAGACTGTGGCACTCTGGGGCTGGCTGCTGATGATCCTTAACTCCTCTGTCCTATGGAAGGCATGTGATAGTTCATTCTGGTCTCTTCCTTTTCTTCCAGGTTCCATTTCAGCTTTTTCCTTCCTGTGTCTTTCTCTATCTGAATTTCATTCTCTCATAAAGGATTTCAGTAATAGGATCAAGACCCATCCTGACTGAGGTGGGACACACTATAACTGAAGTAACCTCATTAAAAGGTCCTATCACGTCCACATGAATTAAATTTAAGAATATGTTTTTTCTGGGGTATCTACAGCTTCAAACCACAACACAAAGTATACACTCACCAGAAATGTGTATGCCAGTTCACCAAAAGGCAGTCATTGCCGCACTAATCAAAACAAGCAAAAGCAAGAAACTACACAAATACCCAACAAAAGTAGAAGAGATAAATAAATTGTACATTCACACAATGGAATACTATACAGCAAATAAAATGAACAATCCGGAACTAAAAACCTGTTGAATGAAAGAAGCCAGAACTAATACTTTAGTAAATACTCTATTATTCCATTTGCATTAAGAGTTAAAACAGGCAAAACTAACTTTAGCTATTAAAACTAAGAATAATGATTTCCCTTAGGTGGGGGAGGGAGAAAAATGTAGACTATAAAGGAACATGATAGGGGGCTTTTGGCACAGGTAATATTCTGATTCTTGATCCAGATATTGATTGCTCACTTATAATCTGCTAGTGAAAATCCATTGACTTATACATTTATGATACATGCATTTTTCTTCAGTTAAAAAGTGTAAGTACAAAACTACATTCTCTTAGATCTAGCAATTCCACTTCTAGAAATTTAGTTTATAGGAAGACTTGAACAAATATACTAAGATATAGGTAGAAAGATGTTTGTAATATCCACAAGTGAGCAAAACCTCAAAGTTCATTAATTGATAAATGGTTAAATGTATTCTCTATGTGACGTGAAATATCATGCATGCATTTTGAAAAATGAAGCCAATCTGCATATAATGCCATGAAAAAGGAGGTCTGATAGTTGCTGCCTATTGTAAAGTAATATGTAAACATGGTCCCTTTCTTTTTTTTAAAAAAAGGACCAAAAAAGTAAACCTATATGTAAAGACACACAAATATCCTTGAGTTCAAATTCTAGATTTCCACTTATGAAATTTCAAAGGGATACCAATTATGTGGGAAGTGGGCATCAAGAGTGTGATCATTAAGAGTTTTCGGTAGTGAGGCTAGAGTAGTGTCAACTGAGAAATAAACTAAGCTACAAAGCAACAAACGCATTTATTTGGGGTCTTAGAAGCACAGATTCAGGTAGGAACCAAGTTGTGTCTCATCTTAGAATTTTCATGCAAGAGTTTTTAAAGAAAAAGATTAGACAAGTTGTTTGTGGTTAGTTGATACTTGAAGTATTCCAATCCTCCTTCAGGTTAGATAGTTAACTGAATTTTCTGTTCTGGTTTGTTTTATGGTGATTGGATGCCTTTGGAATTTTGCATACCTTGACAGTCTATGATATCTGGCTGAAATTTGCCTAACAGTAATCTGCAGAATGACCTCCCAATTCCATTTTACATCTCTTACCCTTAGTAACTCTATTTTGTTTTATTTTTACAGTAGGAAAAAATGCTGACCTAGAAACAAAAAAATGGGTATTTGTTTTGTTGTCCTTGTCTTTTGTTGTTTGCCTTGGCTGTACATGATTTTAGAATGCTTTATTAAAGAAATGACATTTCTGTTGAAATATCTACATAAAGAGAATTGCATTTTGTTTTCATTAGAAATGAGAGTCCTGTAAATGTAAAGCCTAAATCTTTATCAGTGAGAAGGCAGAAACCTATCCATCTTGCAGAGGAATGTTAATTATTTCAGGCCTCCTGGCTCCAATTAATCACTCAACCCTTTGTCTAGGAGATGAGTCAGGATACTGCAAAAGAGATGGTGGCCAAAGAGCTGCCATTGGTAATTCTATAAAATTAGTGAATCAGGGAGAGAAGTGATGATGATGATAAAGATAAATAAATATTATATTAATACTTATATTGTATCATATGCCAAGCACTATTCTAAGTGCTTTACATATGCTAACCCTTTAGGCCTTACCACAATCCTATAGGGTAGTTACTAGTATTATTATCACATAAAGAAACAAGCCCATAAAAGTGAAGTGACCTGGCTACTAGGGTCACACAGACTATAAGTGGAGGAGGCCTACATTCAAATTCAGCCAGTTTAGCTGCTGCTGCCTTGAATAGAATGGTAGTTATTCAACCAGTCAATAACATTTGAGGGCCTACTATGTGCTAGTTACTCTGTAAAGCACTGGGGATAAAGGTTAAGTTAACTGACTGGCCATCGTGTTTCCATGCTCCAGTCCATTCTCCACATAGCAGCCAGAGTGATCTTTTAAAAACCAAATCTGACCTTCTCACATACTCACTGTACCCTGGAACCAATATCGATGTAGGTCTATACCAGGACCAATGAGGACCCACATTATCCTGCTTCTGTCTCTCTCTTCAGCCTCACCCAATTTTCTTCTCTCTTCCTATATCCTACCACACTGGAGGTTGCTCTTATGCAAGCTTTGTTAGACCTTGCTACCTATCATAACCTGCCAAACCCCAACCAAGACCATTCCAGCCAATCCTAAAGAACACCTAGGGCAATATATAAGATTCTACAAGGGTTCTGTGCACTAGAGTAACTTTCCAGAAACCTACAACCTCCAGATGGGTCCTGGATCAGATAAGTCCTGGAACCTAGAGGGTCCAGCCTCTCTAGAATATAAGCTACTTCTATCTCCATACCCCATATTAGTGACAGACCCTTCCAATATGGAAAAGTTAGAATGGCCATAGCCCAACACCCGTAAAGGGCTGGAAAGGTCAAAGTTGATGGTGGAGTTATAAAGTGAAGATAGGATTTAACAAATGAATATGACTGCTGAATCATTAAATTGATATCTCTGTTAGTCTCCAGCATCTTAGAGCAGCTAGAAGTACAATTGTGGAATTGTAACCCATGTCAAACTCTAAAATATGTTCTATTACTAATTGTGGTGCTTTGCTTTGAAATTTATTGCTTTTTTTGTATATAAGTTATTTTTCACAAAAAAAAAAGAAGAAGGAAAAAAATTCGATTGTGATGATGAGAAATATGTAAAGCTTTCTAGCCTCCTATGTTCTGGAACAGCTAGAAGGAAAAATCTGAGAGGATCATATGACAAAGCCCATGACAAACTCTGGGATCTGTCCTGTAACTACTTGTTGAAGAGTGCTTTGGAAACTATTGCTTTCTTATTTCTTTGCTTTGTAGGAATGTTATACTATACAATAAAAAAAGTTTAAAAAAATAAAAAAAGATGGGCAGGTTTTAGGATACTGAGCACAATGGCTCCAGATGATGTAATTAGAGGTGATCCAAGTATTGAACATCTGCAGATTGATTACCTTTGGAGTCATAGAATGTATATAAGAAAGTGGTGGCCCTAAAATGATGATGGGTATGATTTTTAGTATTATAATGAAGTTTAGGTGACTTATAGGTTTTAAAGTCTAAGCTACTGCGTATGTCAGGTGGGCCCATTTTGATTAGATCCAGCTTCAGTTATCAAGATAACTGAAATTGGGGTGGGTTAGTTCTGGGCTGACCCAAGACCCTTCATTAATACAATAGTGGCTATCCTGAGTGATCATAAGAATCTAAAGTCAAAAAACTGGATAAAATGGGTACAAGTGAAGGTTAATCACAACATTTTTACAATCACAAAGGCACATAATAAAGGCTATACAGTCATTAGAAGAGATCAAGGCACCTGGATTACAGTTCAGAGATCTCAGGTATTTCTCTCTGTCTACTCTAATATATCAGAAAATAAAAAGGAATATCTAGTGCAGGTATCTTCCCATCTTACTAACCACCACTCCTAAAACAAGCCCTGCCCCGTAGGAAGTGCTCAACAAACATTCATTAAAGTAATAAATGAAGAGACAACTTTGGCCTTGAAGGAGTTTCCAGTATAGTGCAAGGGACAGACAGGTTATAACTATAGCATACTGGGATATAGCACACTGGGGTTGTTCTCTGCTACTAAATGCTTGGAAGTTACAGATGAGTCAGTAAATAATTTTGTTTTAGGGTAGAGAGGAATGCCACTGTTGGAGAGTGGGGCTGGGGCACAGTGAGGCAAGTTTCCCAGAAAAGGCGATATTTGAGCTGCATTTAGAAGGTAGAAGAGGGGGAAATGGCTATTCCAGACAAAGGGGAGCTACGTGAAGAGGCTCAGTGCGTGAAAGGACATTCCAGGCAAAGGGAACAAATATGAACCACACGTAGTTTTTGAAAGCCTGTGGTGTATGGAACATGACCCTCATCCATGTATGGATACTGATGCCGAAGGACCAGAGGTTGATCAAACTGGCCAAATGCCATAGCCAGCAGATGTTAGCAACACAAAATGTGTGCAACTTCTAAAAGTAAGCCTGTTTTCCTTTCAGGTTTCCCAAGCTCCGTCTCTCCGCCTCTCCCTGCACCCTTTTGCCATGTTAACTGCACCCAAAGCAGCAGAATATGCCCGCAAACAGAGTAAGCCTGTTTACTTGCATCTGCTTAGAGAAATGCAAGATTAGGAGATGGGTTCACAACATAAGGACACAATTGTGGTAATTAGTTTTCTCTGCCTGGTTGAATTAAGAAGAGCCAGGAGTTTTTATGACTTGATTCCCCCCATCCTTCCCAGTTACTGAAATCAGGGAAGTCTTATTTCTCAGACCCTTTGGTATGGCAGCACAGCACTCCAGAGGGAAGGATTTTAAACCATGGGTGGGCACATTAAAAAAAAAAAAGTTTTATATATAGATATGGTCACTGCATGTGTCTTTAGGTGTCAAGCTAAGAAGGGGAGCAATGAATAAAAATGCCACCAGCAGCTCTACAAGGGCAGCAAATGCCAAGGAATGGAAATCATCAAACAGTTTATCTTCGGATACGCAAAGAACAAAGTAGGTCTAAAAACACAAATTGGGCCAAGTTGATCCCAGATATTTTGGGATTATTGTGGTTAAAAATCTAGCCTTTGATTTCCTAATTTAACTTGTATGGTCAGGTGAGTTGAATACCATTAATACCTGGAATCTTGAATAGGGTGTGAGATTTTGTGGTTTGTCCAGGTTAATGTGATACCCTGATAAATCCCAGAGTGATTTGGGCAGTGAATAAAGAAGTATTTGCAAAGTCCCCTTGGGGAAATGGAAGGAAAGGGGAAATATTCAACTTCTCCATTTGGAGAATTTCTGATATTCTTTCAAGCAGTGGGGACAACCAAATCAATAAGCTGAGCCCTCGATCTTGGGGTTCGCCCCTATGAAACTTATTCCTGCAAAGACTAAGCCTACTTAAAATTAGGCCTATGAGTCACCCCCAGAGAACCTCTTTTGTTGCTCAGATGTGGCCTATCTCTCTAAGCTAACTCAGCAGGTGAACTCACTGCCTTTCCTCCTGTGTGGTGACATGACTCCCAGGGGTATAAATCTCCCTGGCAACATGGCACAGAAGGCCCAAGATAAGCAGGGACCCAGCATCAAGAGATTGAGAAAGCCTTCTTGACCAAAAGGGGGGAGAGAGAAATGAGACAAAATAAAGTTTCAATGACTGAGAGATTTCAAACAGAGTCAAGAGACTCTGAATGGGGTGAGAGTGGGGGGTTGTAGGAGAGGAAGGGGTGAAGGGGATTTGAAAACTAATACAGTGCATTATGAAATGAATTTGCTTCAAGAAGCACAGAGAAAGTTGAAATTTCTTTTGATTTGTTTTGATTGCTGCACTGTACATTTTTTGTGTGTATGTGAATCTCTGAATATCCTGGACCATGTGGGGCCCAGGATATTCAGATTTCAGATTCTCATCCTTGAGTGATGAGAAGCATAATCTTATCAGAGCAAATGCTTTAGGAATGTCCAGAATTCCTTGGTCACATCAGGGTCTTAAGTATTATAAATATTGTTCTAATAATAGAATAATCACATTATTGGGAAATATTCACCATGTGGAGTTTTCTTTTAAAGATATTTGCTGTAATGAGATTTGAAGGTATATCTTTTCTAGAGCCCAGTCTTTGCATCTGAAGAAATTTTTGAAGTAAGATGAGGTTTCTTTTTTTTAATATGAGTTTGAGGACAGCAGGCTTTGAACAAAAAAACAACAATCAAAAAACAGTAAACTCTAGAAAATACAAATGTATATACACACACACACAGATCATCTAGACTTAATCATGAAAAAAATAAATCTCTGAAACAGAAATTTAGAGACCCCTGAGCTTTTTTATGGCCTCCATGTGCTGAAAAAGCTTGCTCTACAAGTTACTCATTGTTATGTTATTTTGAAAATATACTTTAATTCTATGTATGTTTTCTGTTTCCACAACTGCTTGAGATTGTTGTCTTCTTGATGGGGGCAGATCTTTTATTTCATTATTATGTCCCACGTATATAAAAAGTGATTTGCAGGCAGTGGATATTTGGTAACTGTTGTTTACTAGTTAATTTTTAGTAAGTGAATGGTCCTTTGGTGACAGTTCTCAAACCACTGTGCCCTCTCAATACTCATTGACGAGGCCAATTTCTAGAAAAAAGCCCTTGCTATAGACTAATTGATGCTTGTAAGTCTAGGGATGCCCACTTTGCTATAGGGCCAAGTCCTGAGATAAGTCCCTTCCCTAAAGGCCCCTTCTTCATGATCTAACAGCAGAAAACACATTTGTATTTTTTCTTTCACACTTTGTCTACTTTAGGCATTTTTCCCAACTCCTGGGTAATAGATTTTTAAAAATCAGTCTTTAAAAATTATAATAATGTCATGTTCATAGTAAAAATTTCAAATTATATAGAAAGCAGATAAGATGAAAAGAGAAAGATTCCTCTTTTCTCCACACCTCCTTTCCCACTCATCGATTAACCATCATATTATCAAATTTCCTGTGCTATATTTCAAATATTTGTGATACTTATATAAGTATACATATATATCACTGATTTGTTAGAACTCTTTTTATATTAACAAAATAAGCCTTTTGTTAAATATGTGACAACTATGCTTTCACTGTTTGTTGTTTGAAGTTTTTCATTTTTCATTCATTTCACTCATAGGTATTCAGGCTTCTAGTCTTTTCTTTTATGGATTTTTGATGTTGTATCATGTCTTATGTTTCTGAAGTTGCAAAACAACTTTTTTTTAACTTTGAGATAAAAATATGTCCTTTTCAGAATTTTCTATTTATTTCCAGCCAGTAAATGTCTTCATAAAGTAAGAGAAAAGGGGACATTTTGAAAAAAAAAAAAAAAACTACGTATCCTGGGAAATACTTTTAAAGATTTCCTTATTATTGAACTGCTTATAGTAACTTACTCATTAGTCAAAATGGGTGTGAGCCACATCATTTCCTGGGAAAGTGTCAGCAGTGGGCTGACAACCAGGAAAGGGATATGGGACAAATGGAACCATAGCAAAGAGTTTAAGAATAGCATACCGCAGGGATTAGAGCATGGCCTCTGGAGTCAGATAGCCTGGACCCGAATCCTGGTTCCCCCACTTAAGTAACTTGGGCGAGCTACTTAATCACGCTACACTTCAGTTTCCCATCTATAAAAAGAGGATTATAGTGTTGTTACAAGGACTAAATGAATTAATAGATGAGGAAGAGCTTATAATAGTGCCAGGTCCTCAGCAAGCATTCAGCCAAATGTTTCTGTTACACCATTCCTGAAGAACTCACACATCACGGAAGGGAGCAAGATACTCAGAGAGGGCAAGTTAAGTTTAATTTTGAGACAATATATCAGAAATTCAAAAGAATATGCTACAAACAGTACACAACTGCTAAGTGGCGAAGTCACGATTTGCTTTAGGCAGGGGTAATCATAAGAAGTAAAATTTTTATTTACCTTTTCTTTGGAAATCATTTCAGGCTTAGAGAAAAGTTGCAAGAATAGAACAAAGCCCTCATATACTCTTCACCCACTTTCACCAATGCTTAATATTTCGACCCATTATTTATCACTCTCCCCCTCTGTCTGTGTTTAGAGTCACAGATTTTCTTCTGAGTCATCTGAAGTTGCATATGTTGTACTCCTTTACCCCTATATTTTAGTGTATATTTCCTAAGAGCAAAGTCATTCTCTTAAACAGCCACAGCACAGTTATCATCCTCAGAAAATCTAACATTGATACTTCTATATGATCTACTGCCTATATGCCAATAATGTCCTTTTTTTTAGCGTTTATTTTCTTTCTGTATGGGATCCATTGTGGAATCATGTACTGCATTTAGTTGAGAAGTATAATTTCCAAATTTATTTAAACAGTTCTGTGGAAATTCTTTTATACCTATATTTATTTTAATCCATATTTATCAGTAAGTTAATATCTCATCTTTGCCCTTAACTCCCGATAGATAGAAAGCTAATGTGTGTCCTGTGTTAAATTGTGCTTGATACCAAAACCATCTTTTTATTCTTCAGGTCACTTAGAAACTTGGAATTACACCATGGAACTTCATAATTAAATCTCTGGGATTGGAAAAGAAACATCATCTTAAAACTGCAATTCTTGCCAGCATATTTTCCTTTAGAGTTAACTTTGGATGCAAATCATATTTAAATGTATTTTAAATGTTGAGGTTTCTTCTCTTAGAAGTCTATCACACCACTATATTTTGGTAATAAATGTGTGTATCTTATGTAACTTTACTGTGACTGGGAGACTGCTGGGGAATACGAAGAGTATTTATATGTCAGAGTATGCTGGTTTTGTAGCACAGTTTACAAATATTTAGCACTGAATATTGCAGACTGGTGGTAGAGAAGGCAGTTTTCCGAAATTCAATCCAAAATAAAATGAAAGTCAATTATTGCTTTTACTAAAGTTCTCATATAAAAACATTTATTTAAAGTTATTTCAATAAAGCAATTAAAAGAAAAGTGGGATGAGATATCATCTCACACCCACCAGAATGGCCATTATCAACAAAACAGAAAATGACAAGTGCTGGAGAGGATGTGGAGAAAGAGGCACACTTATTCACTGTTGGTGGGAATGTCAAATGGTGCAACCACTGTGGAAGGCAGTTTGGCGGTTCCTCAAAAAGCTGAATATAGATTTGCCATATGACCCAGCAATACCA
>PVIY010035283.1:0-26423 GCA_004026745.1 Myrmecophaga tridactyla
GTGAAGAGGATTGGAAATAGAAGCTGCAGAAGGTAGCAGAACAAGCTAGTAAGAAAAGTTGTCAGGCCGTGTGGCCGGCCCGGTTGGGCCCTGTGTTGTGAATTTGGAGGAATGCAGCTCTCCTGGGTGGGTGTGCCTGCCTCACCACCTGGCGGTGGCACAACAAGGCGCCATGGGCTTATTTGGGGATGGGGTTCTGTCCAGATGACAGAGGCACAAGAGATTTCATCGAGTTTGCAAGAGAGCAGCTGTGGTGACAACCCAGGAGATATAAACCAGCGTGGAGGGGTAGTGAAGGCCGGACGGGTCTGTGGGATGGGTGGTGTGTGAGGAAGTGAACTGGAAGGATGCTTTGTGTGGCCACTGCTGTGGTTTCCAGCAATGGAAATGCCCTGTGTTGCAGTGGGAGGGGGTTCAGGAGGAGAACACGAGAAGAAGGAAGAGGAGGGACTGCGAGGCCTGGGGGCAGCAGGCTGTTGGGGTGGGCACCGAGGGCCCCCAGGATGAAGTCCGGGCTGAGGGGAGAAGGAGGACTTCCAGCCAGAGTGTCCAGTGATGGGGACTACAGACAGGGGTGTGTGGGTATGCTAGAGCTGCCGGAGTGCAGTACACCAGAAATGGGTTGGCTTTTACAAAGGGGATTTGTCAAGTTACAAGTTACAGTTCTAAGGCTGTGAAAATGTCCAAATGAAGGCACAAAAAGAAGATACCTTCTCAGAGGGAAGGCTGCTGGCATCTGGGTTTCTCCGTCCATGGAAAGGCGCATGGTGACGTTTGCCATCTTTCTTTCTGGGCTTCTGGTTTCAAAAAGGCTCTCTCAGCTCCGGCGGATCCTTCTTGCCTCTCTCTGGGGTGTGTTTTCTTTCTTAGCTTCTCTGGGCTCTTTCTCATAAAGGGTTCCAGGAAAGGATGAAGACCCGCCTTGAATGCACAGGAGCCACATCTCTGTGGAAATAACCTAATCAAAGGTCCCACCCATAATAGGTCTGCTCCGAAAAGGTGGATTAAAGGACATGGCTCTTCTCGGGTACTTAACAGATTCAAACCAGCGCAGGAGGCGAGGAGGCCTGTCCCTGGGTGAGTAGATGAGGCCAGCTGGAGGGAGGTGAAGGCCTGGTGGGAGGTGGAGAAGACCCAGACGGCCTGAAAAGGCCCAGATTCTTGCCTCCTGTCCTCTGGAACCCCTGTGAGCCCAGCTCTGAATCCCGCAGTGGCCTCACCCTTGGGGCTGCTGGAGGCCCAGATCCCGGAACCATCAGGATCAGGGCTGCCTCGTGGGGCAGATCCAAGTCTTTGGAAGTCAAGAAGACCCCACTGATGTTTGCTTTTTGAGTCTGTTCTGTCTCTCTCATCATCTGAAAATTTCTCCTTCTCTCTCTCTCTGCACCTTTTTCTCTTTATGACACCCCAGCTTCCAGCTGCAGGGAAGGGACAGAACAGCCTGTTAGGAAGCTGCCTTGTCTCTATGACATCAAACATCTGGGTCCTGGAGGTGGCTAGAGACCTTCACTTGTATCCAGATGACCAAATGCCCCCATGCATCTGAATCTTCCTTTCTAAGGCCTCTTCCCTCTGTACTCCTCTCCACCCAGCCCCAAATGGTGTCTCCCTCCTCCCTGTACCTCCCTAGACATGTCAGGCCGTGGAATCTGGACTCATCTGCTCTGGACACAGGGTGCTCCCAGCTGGCCCCTAGCCCTGCCCTGCTGCCCAGGGAGAGATGTGTGACCTCTCTGGGGGGTGGCAGGTGGGACTTCAAGATCCCAGTTCACAGACCCTCCCTGGGCTTGGGCCTGCCGCAGGGTCCCATGAGAAGGGTGGATTGGCAGGCCCAGTCTTCCTCAGAGGTGTTGCATAAGGAGCCGGCAGCCCTGCGCCCATCCCCATGGTTACGGGCTGGGGAAGACTGGCAGTGGTGGCATCGCCATGGCACCGGTGCTGCCCAGTGCAGATCTGGCCCATGGCTCGGCTGGGCCTGGTGCTGGCACAGAGGAGCTCTGGGAGTGCAGTGGACAGTTCTCCACCCGGAGCTGCCTCTGTTCTCTCTATCCATACTGGGCATCCAGTGGCTTTGGGGTCAGGCGTGGGACAAACAGCCCCAGAGCAGCAGTGTTGCCCCTTCTCCAGCCTCTGGGGAAGGTCCGAAGTGCCTCCATACCTTCATTGCTCAGCCCCTTGGCCCAGCGGCCGTGGGAGCCAGCCTCTCCCTCATACACCAGCCAATGCAACACAGAGAGTCCGGACTCGGAGATCTTGGCTGGGCCTCTGCTTGCAGCCCGAGCCATTTCTGCAGCCCCTCGCTCAGCCCTGACCTGCGCCCAGTTGGAGCCCTAAGTGAGCACAGCCCGGGGCCGGCAGGAGCCTCAACCTTGACTGTGACCTCCGCTCGGTCTGGTCTGCACACCCTCCCGGCCAGGCTCCCAGGGTGGAGGCGACCTCCAGGACACCCAAGTTCTACTCTTCTTTAAGGGGTGGGGGAGTGGTAGGTATGGATAGAGAGAACAGAGGCAGGTAAGATTCAGACCATAGGACTGAGAGGCTTCTAATGTCAGAGGTCCGTGGGGGGTCAGGGCAACTGGGGGAGTCCTCCGGGCAGACACGTGGGTGGGTTGCATCTGGAAGGGTGGGTAGGATTTGAAGAAAGGAAACCCCGGGGAGAGGACGAGCTGGCACAGAGGTGGGGGAGGCCAGGGCATATTACCTATTTGAATGAGACCTTTCAAAAATAGAATTATCCACGTGAGTAGACGTTCCTCCAGTTTCAGGTCTGCTGGCTGGATGGGGTGGGTGGTAGGGGGTGCAGGTGAACGGAGCTCTGTGAAGTCCTGGCCAGGGCTTGTGGGGGGTGAGCTGAGAGGGGGGCCTTGCAGAGGCCCTGAGGCAGCCCCAGCGGGAGGATCTTGCACGCAGTCCACACACCTGTGCAGCCCCGTCCAGCTGCCTCTCCTGGCTGGCAGGTGTTACCCACTCCGCGGGCCGCACGCCGGCCCTTCTTGCAGCTTATCCCAGCTCTGGAAACTCCCACCGATTTGCCTGGTAGTTTTAACCCCAAGCCTGTGAGCCATTCTTGACTCCATCAGCCTCCCTACTGTGTCTACACCCACCTTCTCACCACCACACCCCCTTGCTATTAACCTAGCACAGGCCACCCTCACCCCTCTCCCCGGCTCCTGGGACAGACCCCTCAGTGTTGCCCATGCAGCAGCCAGAGTGATCCCCTAAGGCCCTGCTTTCCAACTGAACTAGAAAAAAATAAAATCCAAGTTCCTTTGTATTACCTGCACAGCTCCTTTCCCTCGAATCCCCTTTGCTCTGCTCCAGCCACAATGGCCTTCTTGCTGTCCCCAGAGCCCTGAGCGTGTGCTCATTTCAGCACAGCTGCTGCTGGAACACTCTTCCCCCAGCACTTCTCATGGCTGGCACCTCCTCAGAGAGGCCCGCCCGACCACCTGGCCACATCGCTCTGTCACCACCATATTTCCTTGCTTTATTTTCTTCACGGCACTTAACAGTCATCATGTCATCTGGGTTTTCCTGTATGGTGTCTGCCTTTCCTTTCTCTTACTCACTGCTAAACAGGGTCAAGGTCAAGAGTCCTCGTGGGTGTTCAGTACATATTTATTGACTGACTGACCTGTCCCTTCCAGCACCCCCTGCGCACACACACACACACACACACACACACACACACATATACACAGAAAGTCATTAGGAGTCTCAAAGCAGAAAAGATGAGGCATCTCTTCATTCCCATCCAAGGTCTGCTGGTCCCTTGGGCACCACAGGTGAAGGAGTGAAGGAAGAGTATGGTGAGAGCCCCTGTCCGGAAACATTCCTTCCCTGTCTTCCGTCCTTGCTGTCAAATCTGTTCTCTGCCAGTGAGGATGGCTGCGTGCCTGTGAGGCTGTTTACACCCACCCGTAGGAGCCAACACAGCCTGGCTGGGCTGGGCCTGGTCCTGAAAGAGTGAGACAGGTGCACATGCATGTGCAAGTGTGTGCGGGTGAGTGTGTGCGTGTGCGTGCATGCACGTGGGTATGCACGTGAGTGTATATGCCGCCATGTGCCTGTGCCCATGGGTGTGTGTGTGTGTGTGTGCATGCGTGTCTCCTCTGGGGTCGGCACGTGAGTGCACACGTGCCCAGCCCTGCCCTGCCAAGGCCCGCCGGCTCCCCAGCAGCTGGAGCGCTCGCTGCACTGACAGGCCTGTAATCACGGGAAATTACCGAGCCCGGAACTAAAATTAAGGCTGCTGCTGCCGCAGCCGCAAGACCTGTTTACCAAGCCAAACGCCGGGAAGAGGCGTCGGGAGGAGTCTCTGCTGAGAGCTGGGACTTCTGGGGAGGCCGGGGGTGGGGAGTGGGCCGGGAGGCCATAGGGAGAGAGAATCTATTAGGCACCTACGAAGAGTCAAACACAGTGCTCATCGGTCCCTATCTTTTATTGTATTTAATCTTCACCATGGCCCTGCAAGGCGGGTATGGTTTCTGCTGAGCAGATAAGGGAACTGAGTCTCACAAAATTTAGCTGATTTGGTTCAGGTTAAGAAGTGTGTGGAGAGGAGGCTGGGGTTTTATTGCAGGGTTGTCTGACTCCAGGGCTAGGACGGCAGACGGGGAAGGGGACGGTCTCCAGGCCCCGCAGTGTGAGGTGGGAATGGACCCTGCAGGAGCTGTGGTTCTTCGATTTTTGGTATTTGGTGTAAGGCAGAAAGCAGCCCCTGCCTCCACAAACAGCCCTCCCCACCGCCCACCTGCCGCGTGGTCTGCAGCGTGCCTACGGCCGCTTTCAGGTAATATGCTGCCCCGTGGGAACCCACAGGGAAGAAACACAAGTGAGTGGAGCAGACAGCAGGTCTCTGGGGCCTGCTCCTGCACGGCCCCCGGGATGCCATGGCCCTGGTGGGGGGCCTGGACTTGGATTCCAGCACCCTGTGTCCCGTGCAGATCCCTGTCTCTGGAAGGACCCATCTGTATCCCCAAACTTGCCTCCTCCTCCCCCAGGGCTAGCAAGTGAATTCTTCATGAGCTGGGGGTACGTGTGTCTGTCGAGGGGCCTCTGGGGTGTGGCGTGGTTGAATTTCATGGCAGAGAGCACCCCCTTCGGAGGGTGGGGTGGCACCGGCCCACATCCTCACTGCCCAGGCTGGGCTCCGGGGGCGAGCAACAGCCCCGGCTGCACCAGTCCTCAAGGAGACCCTGGCTTACTCGCTGGGAGAGTGAAAACCCCACCCGCAGGCCCTTATGACACACAAAACCTGCCTGCCCTTGGGCTGGTGAGCTCCTCATCTGATGGAGAACCAGAAATGCCCCTACTGCCAGGCCCTGTTGTAGGTGAGCATACATGTGTGTCTCTCTATAGTGTGTGTATAAGGGTGAGTGCATGTGGGGAGTATCTATAAAAATATAGTGCATATATATAAATGTGTGCATGTGTGTATGTGTATGTACATAGAGTATATATACAGATGTGTATATATTTGGGTATTTGTACATATATAGAGTATAGGTATATAAATGTGTATACATGCGTGTGTGTATTTATATGTGCATAGTGTATATATAAATGCGTATATGTGTGTATATGTATGCATATCTATATTGTATAATATATAAATATGTGTATATGTGTGTAGGTATGCATATGTACATATATATACACACAAATGTGTATATGCATGTCATATACATAAATAAATGTATGCATGCGTATATGTGTGCAGAGTTTAAATCTATATATATCTGGGTGTACACACATGTGCATATAAACACACATTTATTAAATCCTTTGGGAAATTATCATCACCCCTGTAAGATCAATGAGGAAACCGAGCCCAGGGAGGTGAAGTGGCTTGCCCACAGCCCCATAGCTGGGAGGAAAGAAGCCAGTGGTTTGGACAGGGGCAGTCTGACCACAAAGGCTCCATGCAGACCACTGTTCCAATTGGCTGTTCCAGAGTCTCGTCCTCCTTCCCAGGGCAGAGACACACTAGCTGGGCTCAGCCTGGAAGGCTCCAGCAGTGGGGCGCACACCCCTCGGCGCTGCTGGGAGGGTCTGAAGGAGTGTCTGCCAGCGGGCCCTCCCTGCCCCTGGGTCTGCTGGCCCCAGCTGGCCCTGGCCTGCGCAGATGTGAGGACAGTTACACCGCCCCCGGCGTGTTCACCCAGCAGCCCCTCACGGCCCCGCCCCAGTGCAAAGGGACTGGAAGGAAAATTTCACGAGCCCAATTGTGTTCCTGGTCCCAGCCACAACTTTATCTTATGAATCATGCTGTGTTTGGATTGAGACCAGCATTTAAACCTTTTCATAAACTAGAAGAGAGGAGAAAATATCAAAATGCATCACACATAGTAAGGGTACATATTGTTTCATGGAAATTTTAGTTAAATTATCTTTGTCTAGATCCTCTATCTTTTACCTATTGTCTATTTTTATCTATCTATAGGCATATATTGGGTAATGATGGAAAGTGTACTTGTCACTGTTTATGAGGGAAAATGCAATCTCTGAAAAGCCCCTGTAGTTTGCCTTCTGACTTCCTGTGTCCTATTTTGGCTCATGCATCAAGCTCTGGTCAGCCCAGGGTCTCCCTTACCTACTCCCCTGCCCTCACCTCCACTGCCTAGGCAAGCACAGGTCAAGGAGGCAGGGATGGGATCAGCCTTACTGAGCAGTCAGAAATGGGGCGGTTGGGAACACGCACTCACCTGGGGCCAGGTGCTGGGCAAGTGAAGTGCCGAGCCTAGGTTATTGGAACACAGTTCAACAATTTTAGGTACTTCCCTCTAGCCACTCCAATACACCATAAACTAAAAAGGGATAGCTATATAATGCATAAGAATAACCTTCAGGATAACCTCTGACTCTGTTTGAAATCTCTTACCTTCTAAGATTTTATTTTGTCTCGTTTCTCTCTTTCCCCTTTTGGTCAAGAAGGCTTTCTCAATCCCATGATGCCGGGTCCTGGCTCAGACCCATGAGTCCTGACCCATATTGTCAGGGAGATTTACACCCCTGGGGGTCATGTCTCACATAGTGGGGAGGGCAGTGAGTTCACCTGCCAAATTGGCTTAGAGAGAGAAGGGCCACATCTGAGCAACAAAGAGGTTCCCTGGGGGTGGCTCTTAGGCATAATTAGAAGTAGGCTTAGCTTCTCCTTAGTAGGAATAAGTTTCACAGGGGTGAGCCTCAAGATAGAGGGCTCAGCCTATTGAATTGGTTGTCCCCACTGCTTGTGAGACTATCAGGAATTTGCCACATGGGGAAGTTTAATATTTCCTCTGTGGTAGTTAGGTTCAGATGTCAACTTGGCCACGTGAAGGCACCTAGTTCTACTGCTGTGGACATGAGCCAATGGTACGTGAACCTCATCTGTTGCCGATTTACATCTGCAGTCGGCTAGGAGGCGTGCCTGCTGCAATGAACGATGTTTGATTAAATTGGCTGGTGCTTAAATGAGAGAGCTCAACATAGCACAGCCCAAGCAGCTCAGCACACCTCATCTCAGCACTGGCAGCTCAGTCCAGGCCTTTGGAGATGCAGGAAAGAAATCACCTCGGGGAGAGTTGTTGGAACCCACAGGCTTGGAGAGAAGACCAGCAGAGATTGCCCTGTGCCTTCCCATGTGAGAAAGAACCTCAGTTGAAAGTTAGATGCCTTTCTTCTGAAGAACTATATATTAACTAAATAAATCCCCTTTTACTGAAAGCCAATCCATCTCTGGTGTGTTGCATTCCAGCAGCTAGCAAACTGGAACATCCTCCTTTCTCCCTAGTTCCCCAAGGAGACTTCGCAAACACTTTTTTATTCTCTGCTCAAATTACCCTGGGATATATTAGGGACATCACACTGATCTGTAAAAACCAACAAGATTTCATACCTTTGTTAATATTGCAGGCAATTAAGGTGTTCAAATGAACTGACCATACAAGATGATGTAGATAATGAGCTACCCATATTATAAATTTTGCATCAAATAAACATCTCTCCCTTTGGTCTCACACAGAAGTTGAAGTTTTATGATATGGACAATATCATCCTTTACTTTGTTCTGATTTACCTTAGTCCTATCCAAATCATTCATTCATATCTCTAGTTGAATTCTGATCAACTTTTCAACTTTTTTAAGCAGTTGCTGTATGGGGCAATGCTGACTCTCACAGCTTTAGTGCTCTAACTCAGAGTCTCAAGTGTTACGTAAATACTCGAAGTTTCAGAGAATGACCAAGTTATACACAAATAGCTCTGTATCTCAGAATTTAGAAATAACAGTTACAACTCCTGAATATAAGTGATTGCTGTAAGAACTAACAATCTAGGAACCTTTACAATAGGCCCCAACGTGACAACTCATACTCTCGACTTCAATTCTCTGAGTTTTTATATTATAGCTAGTCCATATGAGTGAGGCATGATATTTGTCTTTTCGTTTCTACTGTTTCATTCAACACACTGCCCTTAAAATTCATTCACCTACTTGTACGCCTCATAACCTCATTCCTTCTTGCACCATTCAATAGCCTGTTGTATGTATACATCACATTTCCCCCTTCCGTCCCTCAGTCATTGTACCCTTAAGCTATCTCCATCCACTGCAATCATGAGCTCTGCCACTGTAAACACCAGTGTGCAAATGTCCATTCATTTTCTCCACTCTCAGTTCCTTCAGGTAGAAACCTAGCAGAGGGGTTGCAGGATCATATAGCAACCCCACCCTTAGCCTCTTCTGGAACCATCACACTGCCCTCCGGAGAGGCTGCTCCTCTCAACTTCCTTACCAACGGTGAAGAGGTACATTTTTTTCAGCACTCGTTTCTCTCTGTTCATTTCTTTTTTCTCTGTTCATTTTTGAGCAGCTTTATTTGCACACCATACAATCCAACCTAAGTAAATAAACATGTCTTTTGGCACCATAATGTATATGAAGACATTTTTTTTTCTTTCACAGAGAATCCATGCCCCCCCATACCTCCCATTGTTGACATTTAGTTTTGCATAATATCTTTGTTATATTCAGTGGGAGCATATGACAATGTTACTGTTTATTGATTGTACTTTACATTGACTGTACTTTTTTCCTGTATACCAGCCCATTTTCAATACCTTGCATATTGACATGCATTTGTTCTCCCTCATGTGAAAATGTTTTTATGTTTGTACATTGAAACACCATCATTGTCCACTCTAGGCATTTCTAAGTTGTACCATCTCAGTCTTTATCCTCTATCTTTCCTTCTGGTTTCATATGTGCTCCCAGCTCTTCTCCCTCAATCATACTCACACTCAGCTTCATTCAGTGTACTTATATTATTGTGCTACCGTCAGGTTGTATTGTGCTATCCATTTCTGAATTTTTACAATCAGAAAAGTTCTGTTTGCACATTCTGTATTCCTTCAGCACCAAATACCCAATCTCCATCATCTTTCTATCTCCTGATAGCCTGTGTTTTAAACTTTAACTCTCAAATTTCACTCATTAATGTTAGTTCGTATTAGTAAGACCATACAGCATTTTTTCTGACTAATTTCACTCAGCATATTGTCCTCAAGTTTCATCCAAGTTGTTAAATGCTTCATGACATTATTCCATCTTATAGCAGCATAATATTCCATTGTATGTATATACCACAGCTTGTTTAGTCACTTGTCCATTGATGGACATTTGGGTTGTTTCTACCTCTTTCTACAGATACTTTTTATTTATCAGTCCACCATCGTCTGAGATGTATCCTGGTATTATATTAATCTATGCAGAATTACACGCTCTCGTTCCCGTTCTGGACTCCAGAAGTTTTGGATTGTTTAACTGAGCTATCCAGAGAGGTTGATTTAGATTATGTGTTACAGAGACTTTAGGTTCTAGACATAATAAGCCTCTTTGCCTTTGGTTTCATACAGTAGCTGAAGGTCTAGAGTACATATACATAAACTATTTCAATGGTTTGAAAGTGGACAAAGAGTCAATGGTAGAAGGGTAGAGAGAGAAAACTAAAAATGCATGCTATGGCCAATAGCTGACAGGAAGACTACAATGGTACCGCAGTACTACCAGGAGCAACTAATTGAGGGGGAGGGACAAGTGATAAGGGGTAGTTTTGATTCGATATTTGGTGATGCTGTGTTTATTGGTTCTTTGTCTTTACAGACCAATGAAAATTGTCTAAAGTTGAGAGTGCTGCTGATTGTACAACCAATAAGGATACTCTAAGACACATTTGTTACATTATCTACGATGCCCAATAGATGGAGGGAGGCAAAGGGTACAGTGACTGAGAAGCAGAATGGCGAATGGTGATACATTTATATGATGGAATATGGTGTGGCTACAAAAGGGAAGGATGTTGAGAGGCACAAAATGAACTGAATAAATCTTGGAGACAATATGTTGTGAAAAATAAGCCAGAAACAAAAGAACAAATGCTAAGGTCTCTCTCAGAAAGTACTTACAAGAAAATGAGAGCCTAGATTGTAAGCCCTTATAGCAGCTACACTTAGTCTAAAGTTGTAAGTGCATTTCTAGATTCCAAGACATTGAATCTTGTTATATGTGTATCAGCTGGTATTTCCCTAGAAGTTTGAGTAGCTCTGTGACACCTAAGACCCAGTAATGGAGTACTGCAGCCCTGAAAGTTAGCATAGCTATATATAACAACAAAGTAACCGAAACAGAGATCAGGCCTCAATTAAAGTTTAAAATGAAGTCATTCTGGCTGGGTCTAGGTAAATCAGAATGCAGGGTAAAGACATTCATGTACAGGGGCAGGCCACGGTGGCTCAGCAGGTAAGAATGCTTGCCTGCTGTGCCCGAGGACCCGGGTTCGATTCCTGGTGCCTGCCCATGTAAAAAAAAAAAACCAAAAAAAACCAAAAAAAAAACCCCAAAAAAAAACCAAAAACAAACAAACAACAACAAAAAAAGACATTCATGTACGCATGACCTTTTAAGCCCCATGAGCAAAGAACCATAGTCTATCCACTTCACAGGCAGGGGAACTGAGGCTCAGAGAGCTCAATATGCTTACTGAGTCACGCAGCTCAGACACAGCACAAATGGGCTCAACCTGGATCTGAATGCCTCCCGGGTGCCATCCCTGCGCCTGTCCGCAGCACCATCTCTGAGCCCCAGGTTCTCAGGTAGGCTGTGAGCAGAACCTGTGCTGTCCCATCTCCTAGTCATCTCGGCCCTCCCCCAGCTATATCCCATTTGGTGGCCCAGCAAATTTCCTCCCGAGGCCCACTCTCTCAAGCCCTGGGGAAGCTGTGGGCCTAATTGAATTGCCCAGCCCAAGAGTTTCGTTTTTCCTGGCTTTTTTCTCCCCACTCATTCCACAGCGGACCACTCAAGGGCAGGCAGCAAACTCTTGTGCCGGGGAGGGTGAATTATAGTGTGGAAACTGTGCCCACTCACAGAACCCTACAGAACTGGGCACACAGCCCTCCAGCCTGGCTCCCAGGACCTTGTCTGCCCAGGCACCTGTGGCAGGCCTCAGCCCTCAGCGCAAACCACCTCTTCCACTCCTGGCCTCTCCCCTCTCTGAGGCATGGGGTACCACAGTGGGTACCGAGATTGTAGCTAGCTGAATCTGGATTCAAGACAGAGCTGGATTAAGACATTTTGTGGTGCAAAGCTCTGAGAAATAGATGGTGGAACTATCCCTCTAAAACAGTGTGCTCAAAATAAACCCTAGGATTTGCCAAACTCTCCAGCAACTCCTTACCTCACCCAGAGAAAACTGCTAAAGGCCTAATGATGGCCTGAACAGGGCTCCAAGGTAATCTCCTCCTGGCTCATTTGACTCCAGCTGGCCTCCTTGTTGTGCCTGCCTCAGGGCCTTTGCACTTGCTGCAACCTGTGCCTGGATATCCACGTAGCTCACTCCTTCCCTCACGGAGGAAAGGTCAGGGAGCCCTGACCGAATGGCAGCCTTCCACCCCAGCTTCAGGCCCTAACACAACTTCCACCACTCCCTGCTTTATCCTCTTCTCCATGACATTTACATGTTCATTGTCTGTCACTCTCTTCTAGAATGTAAACCCCAGGAGGTGCAGTATTGTCTTTTAGATTGTTTAACAGAGCCTGCCACGGAGTAGGCACTCAAAAAAGTGGTTTTGGAAATGAATTGAAGTAAGATTAAAATATGTGTAAGGAGGGCCAGAATTCTAATTTCTCTCATGACTTCCCTGAAGCTTCCATATCAAATTCTTTGAAACCAAAATCATAAAATGAAATCTGCATTTGATGCTCCTGCTTTGCTCTGGGCATACCTTGGGATACAGTCCATCTCTGCTACAGGGCCTGGTTTACCATCACCTGCCACAAATGTGCTCTGAGCAACCCTGGGTGCCAGGGCCTATGTTGGCCTCTGTCAAGGCAAGTTCAAAAGATGGGCAGCACCCTAACCTCCCGGAGCTCCCGGGCTGCTGGGGAGACCAACAAGGCAGCAATGAGGGTGGAGGGGAAGCACCAGGTGCAGGGAAGCCCACAGGAAAGCGGCATATCCTAGAGATAGAGCATTACCTGTTTCCGGTCGGTTCCTCAGGGTGACCCCTAGCTCTGGGTCTATTTGCAGGACACATGAGACAATGAACTTGAGGATACTTTTATGTATGCAAAAGTGATACACATATTTTGGTTTTAATCTTGTGCCCCTCTCAAAGAGGCAGGAAGGTAAGGCAGAAATTAGTGAGCCCACCTCACAAAGTTTCACCGTGGACTCTTATATTTATCTTTCCCTTGGCATCATTTCTTCCTCTTTTCCCAGATGTTCATCACATTGTGAACTCTTAAAGGGCTGGGTCGATTGGCTTCATCTTGCCTCCCTCCTGCTCTCATCTCAGCAGAGTCCAGCCAAGACTTGATAAATTAGGACATCAAGACTCAGAGAGGGAAGGCAATTTGCCCAAGTTCACACAAAGAATCAGAGCTGGACCAGGGGCTGGAACCAGGCCCCTTGCCTCCTGAGGCTCTCCTAGGGCCAGATATGTACTCTCTGGAGTCCCTTCCTCCAGTCTGGCTTCCCCTGGAGGATGCTATGGTCCCTGACCCTGTTAAGCCTCTGTCTATTCTTCCAGCACCCCTGGGGCCATCGGTCTCAGGGCTGAGGGCCTGTGGGTTGGCTAGAGGCCTGGGAGTCAGGGCAGAGCTGGTTCTCATTGCAGCCTTCACATGCCTCCACCAGTGTTCTCCCTGGCTATGGCTCCTCCCTTCTCCCTCGGAGCAGCTCCGAGGAGGACCATGGCCCACCCTTTTGGCTCTCCAAAGGCTCAAGAATACTGATCTGCAGGCTAGAGGAGCTGTCAAGAAATTCACTGTCATCCCTCCTCCTATAGATGAGGAAACCCAAGACTCACGGGCCAAAGGCAGAGCCAGGTGTGGATGCGGAGCCTGGCGTCACCATCCAACCTTTTGCAATCTGCTCTCTCAGGGCCTCTAGTGTGTTCCCTTGGGGGCTGCAGCCCGGACCCCTGGGGCCCAGCTAACCTTTCCTTTCTCCAGTGGAGGGGCCGTCTCAGTTTCCTGGCTGCTGAAACCAATGCCATGGCTTAAACAATGGGAATTTATTGCTTCCTAGTTGTGAAGCTAGGAGAAGTCCAAAATCAAGGCCCCATCAAGGCAATGCTTTTTCCCAGAATACTGTGGTGTTCTGGGGCTGGATGCTGGTAGTTCCTGTCCTTCGCCTTTCTGTCACATGGCAGTGCACAGGGTGGTTCTCCTGGGTTCTCCAGGTCCCACTGATTTCCAGCTTTCTCCTGTGGCTTTCTCTCTGTGTATCTGAATTTCATTTTATTTATAAAGAACTTCAGTATTGGGCGGCTGCCGTGGCTCAGCAGACAGAGCTCCGACCTGCTGTGCTGGAGGTCTGGAGTTCGATCCCTGATGCCTTCTGCCCATATGCAAATTAAAAAAAAAAAAAAAAAGAACTTCAGTATTAGGATTAAGATGCATCCTGGTTCACTTGGGCCATGCCTTAACTGAAGTAAGTTCATGAAGATTCTATTTACAATGGGTTCACACCCACAGGAATGGGCTAAGGGTAACAATGCTTTTGTCTGGGGTACAAAGCTCCAAACCACCATAGTACCTTACTAACTGTGCTTTCTCTTGGTCTCTCTCCATTTCTGTTCTCCTGATCCCTGGATCCAGCCTTAGCTGCTCTGATGCTCCTCATTTTCCCACCCGGCGCTCCCAAGGGCCATCACATGCTCCCTGCCTACCCATGTTTACGGAAGGGCCATCTCTCCTCCTGGACACTTCTCTGTATCTGTGCAGCACACCAGGGGCTCCAGATAAGGTCTGCTCAACTTGTAATGCTTTCATTCATTCATTCACTCATTCATTCAAAACCTTTTTATTGAACAGCTACTATGCACTATGGATACACTAAGGAAAACAAGCACAAATCTCAGATAAAAAAAACTCACAGAGTCCCTGACTTAGACCCCTCAGGGCCCGTTACAGAACCCCTTGCTGTGAGACCAATAAGCAGAGGGCAGACTGTCAAGGCTGTAAAGAGACAGATACAGGGGAAAATATTCAAGACAGAAGTGGGATGAGGCACATGGGAAATTTACAAACCACTGGGTCCTGCAGTTTGTTGTGCTTCCTCTGTGCCAGGAAATGACAAGGCTGCCCTTTGACCTTGCTCAGGGCTTGGAGGCCGAAGCGCCCTTGGGAACATCTGGAACATCTGCTAGCCATTCTCCCCCACCGCGGGAAGCAGCCAGAGCCTGTCTGGGCAGGGATGGGGGAGGACAAATCGGCCAGGGAGAGGGGGGCTCACAGGCCTCTTCCTACTCCCAAATCCCGGACATGGCTTCCAGAGCGGCCCAGCCTGGCACATCCCCAGCTTCCCACAACAAGCTCCTCATCCTGCCTCCTACCTCTGACGCAGTCCACACCCCCTGGCAGGCGTAGTGAGGATGTCAGCTCCAGGTCATACCCCTGTGAGACCACTCTCTGGACACATCAGCCAGCCCTCTGCGGGAGATGAGAGGTGGGAAAGTGAACGCTGGCTGGAGCCAGGAGGGGGGTTCCTGCAGGAGAGGTCAGGACTGGGAGCAATAAAATAGCTGGAGACAGTGGAGGAGACGAGGAGAGACCAGAGTGGGCTGCTCACATCACAGAGTTACCATGAGATGGGTTAGCACCTGTCCCCAGCTGCTCTGGGGTTGAAGCTTGAGAGTGGGAGGGAAGCCATTGAGTATGTTGTCACTGGGTGTTCCAGGTCATAGGGAGGCCCTGTTGTCTGGATGCTCAGGCAAAAACAGCAGGGTCTGAGGCTTATTCTTTCGTATGGCTTAGGGTTATAAGGCGGTCAACTGGAGGAGTTAACAATCTTGGAATCCACAAAACAGAGTGATCCTGGAAGGAAATCAGTCCTCTCCGTGGTGAGTTTATTTGCCTTCAGGAAGTTAGGAGAAAACCAGGCACAATATTGCCACTTGCACTTGGTTGAAACTTTTATGTACCCCCAGAAAAGCCAGGCTCCTTTAATCCAGTCTTGTAGAGGCAGATTTATTATTGGGCAGGATGTTTTGATTAGGTTGTTTCTATGACGATGTGACCCCTCCAATTGTGGGTGGAAACTTTTGATTAGATGGAGATGTGACTATCCATCAAGTTGGAACTTAATCCATTTACTGGAGCCCTGGATGAAGAGAATAAAAGGCAGAAAACATAGAGAGAACCCAGAGCTGACACAGATTGCAAAAAGATGAAACCAGACATAGACATTTGGAGACGCTAAGCTAAGAGATGAAACCCAGAATCTGACCTGGAGAAGCTAGGTGAGGACACACAGACACTTAATGAGAAGGCCACTGGAAACAGGAGCTGAGAGAGCCATTTGAAACCAGAAGTTTGCAGAGAAGAAAGCAGACATTGCCATGTACATTCCCATGTGTTCTAATTTGCAAGCTGCTGGAATGCAATGTACGAGAAACAGAACGGCTTTTAAAAAGGGGAATTTATTAAATTGCCAGTTTACAGTTCTAAGGCTGTGCAAATGTCTAAATTAAAGCACGTCTATAAAAATGTCCAATCTAAGGCATCCAGGGAAAGATACCTTGATTCATGAAGGCCAAGGACATCCAGGGTTTTCTCTAGCTGGAAAGGCACATAGTGAGATCTACTAGCTTTCTTTTCAATGGCATCCTCAGGGCTCTGTCCATTCTGTTGGTTCTGGTGGCTCTTCCCAAAATAGTTCATTCTTAAAGGGCTCCAGTAAGCAACACCACCTTGAATGGCTGGAGACACATCTCCATGGAAACCATCTAACCTAAAGTCACCACCCCTAATTGGGTGGGTCACATCTCCAGGGAAACAATAAAAAAGATACCACCAGCAGTATTGCATGAGGATTAAAGGACATGGCTTTCCTGAAGTATGTAATAGCTTCAAGCCAGCATAACATGTGTCAGAGGAACCTGGAACACCACCACTGGCTTTTCTTCACAGTCAAGACATTTTTCTCTGGATGTCTTAACTCAAACATTTTCATGGTCTTAGAACTGTAAATACATAACTTTATAAATCCTTTTTTTAAAAAGCCAATCCACTTGTGGTATATTGCATCCTGGCAGCTTTAGCAAACCGTAAAACCACTACAGAGAGATGAACCAGAGGTGAAGTACCTGCAGCCTGCCTTGGGCCATTTAAGGGACAGAGGCATCTTCTCCCCAGGTACAGTCAGCAAAATCTACAAAGAGGAGGAATACATAAATGTCTAGAGGCAGCATCATTTTCAAGACTATATGACATGGTGGAGTGCTAAAACTTCTTAATCTTGAGGGCAAGGGTTGTGACCTCATGGAAAAATTATTAAAATGATGCCATATGCGTCTTCTTATTTAATTCTCATGACATCCCTACCAAGTAGGCACAATTACGCTCCCCATGTTACAGATGAGAAACCTGAGGCACAGAGAGATCAAGTGATTTCAAAGGTCATCCAGCTAGCAAGAGGGAAGAGTAATAGCAATAGATGGAGAAGAACTTTGAAGAGGAGACTTTTACGGAAAGGTTAGGGAATGAGGGAGTAACCACATGGGCTGCCCTCCAAAGCCTTGTCCCCCAATTTGGAATGGCTTTAACACATCCTTGGATCCTTTTTTAAAGAACTTTTAAGATTTCCACTGGAATTCAGGGAGCCTTTAGTCTGAAGCAGATAAGTCCTGTACGACCAGGGGTTATTCAGATAAATTTAAAGTTCAGTTAAGGTGGGGGGGGATAATAAAAAAAGACACACACATGCCTTAAATATTTGGGAATAACTTAAAAAAATTGTTAATTCATTAGTCACTCTTAATGTACGGCCAAGGTCTCTTCTTTCAGCTGGTTGGCGCTCCATGCTGTCTTTTATTGTTTCATAAATTACACCCATGAAACCTTATCTTTGATTTCACGTTTTGATTTCTTTCAAGAGTACTTAGAGCAAAAATACCTTGTAGAGTCTAGTAAGGTGCACATTTTCTGGCTCTCTTTCCTTCTAGGCACAGGGTAGGATAGTCTTTTCTTGCCCATTTGAAATTAGTTGTGGACATGAAACTTGCTTTGGCCAGTGGAATTTTAAGTGGAAGTGGTGGTTGTCACTTATGGGCAGAAGCTTTAAGAACCAGTACATGCTTCAGGACACATTCTTTTCCTTCAGCCTCAGTTACTAGAAAAGGTAGAGATATTGGCTGAACCATCAGTTTAGGGTCCGAAGCAGCCCTGGCTAAGCCAGAGTGAATATGTAGCATGAGTACAATAAAAACCTATGTGGTTTTAAACTACAGGGATTTGTGGGGTTATTTGTTATTGCAGCCTGACCTATTTTATTCAAACTGATAGACTCATAGTAATATTAGTACAGTATTACTTTTGGCTTTTAGATAAATTTCTCTGGTATTTTAGTGTGATCTCACCCAGACCTCATTTGATAATTCTTTTTAGCGATGTGCTTTTTCTGTGAGCGATCCAGGGGGCCCAGACTTTATCCATGATACTGCTTCTGTGAAAAAGCGTGAAACTCCAAGGAGATACTCAGTGTGCATGTGCACGGCCGCACTGCAGAATATGGTCTTCTGCAGCACACTGAGGGCAGGACAATGCTTGTCCGTTCTCCAACAGGCGCACCCCTCTTGAGAGGAGCAATTTGCCATGGGCCATGACTATCCCTGGACATTCTTGCAAGTTATGCCAAGAATCCATGGCTGTATCAAGGGATTGAGAAAATCTTCGCGATCAAAGGGGGAAGAGAGGAATGAGACAAAATAAAGTTCCAGTGGCTGAGAGATTTCAAACAGAGTCAAGAGGTTATCATGGAGGTTATTCTTGTGTGTTATGTAAATATCCCTTTTTAGTTTATGGTGTATTGGAGTGGCTAGAGGGAAGTACCTGAAACTGTAGAGCTGTGTGCCAGTAGCTTTGTTTCTTGCAGATGATTGTATTTACGATATAACTTTTACAATGTGAATGGGTGTTTGTGAAAACCTTGTGTCTGATACTCTTTTTATGTAGGGTATGGACAGAGGAGTAAAAAATATGGATAAAAAATAAACAAATAATAGGGGAAGCAAAGGTTGAATAAATGGAGTAGATTGAAATACTAGTGGTTAATGAGAGGGAGGGTAAGGGGTATGGTATGTATAAGATTTTTCCCTTTTCTTTATTTTGCTGGAGTGATACAAATGTTCAAAAAAATGATCATGGTGATGAATACACAACTATGTAATGATATTGTGAGCCATTGATTGTATACCACATATGGAATGTTTGTGTGTCAAGAATGCTTTTATGTTCCTATGGTAAGTTTTTATAATAAAAATATTAAAATAAAAAAATGAAAAAAAATTAATGGGCTAATTCAGCCAAATAATAAGGTATCTATGGTGCTCTGTATTCCATTATCACTTCCCTCTGTGATCTCTCCAAGCCAGATCTCTGAATCAAAGCACCTCCTGGGTCAAACCCTGTAAGAATTCTGGGTTCAGGAGAACAAAAGCACAGGCAGATGGGCCAAATACAAGAAGGACTCATTTCCAAATCTAAGTTTGTTGCTTGTTGTCCTCTGACTAAGAGGCAGGGTCTGGGAGGAAGGCTAAGAGTCCAGATGACCCAAATGTGACACTCTCCAGGTTCTTAAGGCACCAGGGAAAGAACTGTCTCTTGTCAGTCTGTGTAGCCATCCAAGAGAGGCAGTCATGTGCCTAAGCACAGAGGAAGTAGCCACTGGTTCACTTCTCATCTCTCTCTCAAATCAGTCTATGCTGCACATGAATAATTAGCTTAGCAAAAACACCATCATTCCCAAGTCCTGCTCAGCTTTACACGGTGCTAGGATCTGCTTTAAAGGCTGCCTGGAAAAACCAGGTGACCCAGGAAGCTCCACCAAGATAAGGAATGGTAGGAGCAGGGAGCCACACTCTACTATGAGGACCACAATATGAACCTCCAGGAAGATGCTGTGACCACAGAGAAGGAGCGTGGAGCATGTTAGCAGGTATTATAGTTACATCATATTTTAAAGGCACACACTAAAATATTGACAGATGAAGTGACAGGATGTCTGAGATTTGCTTCAAAACAATCTGGATAGAGAAAATGTGGAGAAAGAGATGTACCTATTCATGGTTGGTAGGGAAGCTGAGAGAGGCAGCTCCTCAGGAGGGCCGAGTGGTGGTTCCACAGGAGGCTAGGGTGGGGTTGCCACATGATCCTGCAACCTTGTTGTTGGGTATATACCTGGAGGATCTGAAAGTGGGGACACGAATGGACATTTGCACACTGGTGTTTTATCATGGCAGTGTTTCAGATTTGCAATGGTTGAAGGTGGCCTAAGGGTACAAAAATGAAGGAATAGAAGAGGCAACTGTGGTCTTTACATACAATGGACTACTGCGAGCCTCCAAGAAGGAATGAAGTTGTGGGCACCGAAACTAGGTGAATGAACTTTAAGAACAGTATGTTGAGTGAAATGTCAGAAACAAAAAGACAAGTATTATCATGCCTCACTCATATGGACTATAATATACAAACTTGGAGAACGAAGTCAAGATTATGGGTTATCAGGTTGGGGCATATTGTAAAGGTTCTTAGATTGTAAGCCGTTTCAGCAGTCACATATATTTAGGAGCTGTAACTGTTATTTCTAAATTCTGAGATGCTGAGCTATTTGTATATGACTGGGTCATTCCCTGAAACTTTGGATATTTATGTGCACCTGAGACTCAGAGTTAGAGCTCTGAAGCTATGAAAGTCAGCAGTACCCCATTCAGCAACTATTAGAAAAGCTGAAAAAGAGATCAGATTTCAACTAGAGATTTGGATGAAGCTGATCTGGATAGGACTAAGGTAAATCAGAACACGGGGTAAAGGACGATGTTCTAGTTTGCTAGCTGCCAGAATGCAATATACCAGAGACGGGATGGCTTTTAAAAAAAGGGGAATTTAATAAGTTGCTAGTTTACAGTTCTAAGGCCAAGAAAATGTCCAATTAAAACAAGTCTATAGAAATGTACAATCAAAGGCATCCAGGGAAAGATACCTTGGTTCAAGAAAGCCAATGAAGTTCAGGGTTTCTCTCTTATGTGAGAAGGCACCTGGGGAACAGGGTCAGGGCTTCTCTCTTAGTTGAAAGGGCACATGGCGAACACGGCATCATCTGCTAGCTTTCTCTCCTGGCTTCTGGTTTCATGAAGCTCCCCGGGAGGCTTTTCCTTCTTCATCTCCAAAGGTTGCTGGCTAGTGGACTCTCTGCTTTGTGGTGCTGCAGCATTCTCTGCTCTCTCTGAATCTCCCATTCTCCAAAATGTTTTATCTTTTATAGGACTCCAGTAAACCAATCAAGACCCACCCAAATGGGTGGAGACATGTCATCACCTAATCCAGTTTAACAACCTCTCTTGACTAAATCACATCATCCAGGGAGACGATCCAATCACAGTTTCAAACATACAGTATTGAACAGGGATTATTTTACTCTTATGAAATGGGATTTTGATTAAAACATGGCTTTTCTAGGGGGCATACATCCTTTCAAACCAGCACAGATGATATGGCCCATATTTTCAAACTTCAACTTCTGTGCGAGACCAAGGGGAGAGACATTTATTTGGTGCAATATTTATATTTGGGGTAGCCCATTATCTAATTTAACAGGTATAGTCAGTTTACTTAAACACCATAATCACATGGAGTCTTAATAGGGCATGAGATCTTTTTGATTTGTACAAATTGGTGTGATGCCCCAAAATACCTCAGAGTACTTCGGACAGAGAATGAAAGTGTGTTTGCAAAGTCCTTTTGGAGGACTGGGGAGAAAGGAAAAAATATTCAACTTCCCCATCTGGGGAATTCTTGATATTCTCACAAACAGTGGGGACAACCAGCTCAATATGCTGAGCCCTCAGTCTTGGGCTATGAAATTTATTTCTGCAAAGGAGAGGCTGAGTCTACTTAAAATTATGCCTAAGATTCACCCTTAGAAAGAACCTCTTTTGTTGCTCAGATGTGGCCTCTCTCTCTAAGCCAAGTCGGAATGTGAACTCACTGCCCTCCCACCTACAAGGACCATGACTCCCAGGGATATAAGTCTCCCTGGCAACGTGGAGCTGAACTCCCAGGGATGAGCCAGGACCAGGCAGCATGGGATTGAGAAAGCCTTCTTGATCAAAAGTGGGAAGAAAGAAATGAGACAAAATAAATTTTCAGTGGTTAAGAGAGTTCAAACAGAGTGCAGAGGTTATCCTGGAGGTTATTCTTATGCATTACATAGATATCCTTTTTCAGTTTATGGTGCATTGGAATGGCTAGAGGGAAGTACCTGAAACTGTTGAGCTGTGTTCCAGTAGCCTAGATTCATGAAGATGATTGTATAACTATATAGCTTTTACAATATGGCTATGTGATTGTGAAAACCTTGTGCCTGATGCTCCTGTTATCCAGGGTATGGGCAGATGAGTAAAAAAATAAAGATAAAAAATAAATGATAGGAGGGATAAGGGGTAAAAAAAATTGGCAGACTGAAATAACTAGTGGTCAATGAGAGAGGGGATAAATGGGATGGGACATATGAGTTTTTTCTTTTTCTTTTCTTTCTTTTTCTGAAGTGATGCAAATGTTCTAAAAATGTTCATGGTGATGAATACACAATTATGTGATGATATTGTGAGCCACTGATTGATGTGGATGGATTGTATGTGTGTGAAATTTCTCAATTAAAAAAATGTATATACATATATAAAAGAATGGACAGCTGTGATCACTCTGAACCTGAGCCATTTTTCAGGGTTTTGCTTGCCATGTATAACCTTGAGAGATGAGTTAACATTTCCCACCAGACAAAGAGCAGGCTTCCTTTCACTCACTCTGAAAGCAATGAGCCCTCTAATCTCAGAGTTCCTCTCCCTAATGCAATCCACTGAACAAGCGAGCACCCATCACTGGCCCTTTGCATTGTCCCAATTGTCCCATGGAACTTGGGTGCCATGGGGAACCAAAGAAAACCAACATGGAGCTCTGGCTATTGCTTTTGCTGTGAGTAATAAAGTTTTTTTATCTCTGACCCAGGAGTCTTGTGTCTTCAGCCAGCCTCCATGAAACGGTAACAGGTGAACTTGTTTGCTTATAAATACTGTGAAGTCTCAGACACTTCACTATTCCCAACACCTCCAACCTGAATTCAGCATACGATTGCCACATGGTGGGCCAACAGTCAGTACGTTTCACTCATTGACCTTGAGATTAGGGAGTCACAGGACAGTCTCACTCCATGCCTAATTATTCAGTGGTTATTTTACTTCCTGGGGTCTCAGTTTTTCACCCTACAATGGGAAAAACAATTTGTGGCTACCAGGTTAGACTCTGGGCTGTTATTAGATTTGGGAGTTTGAGAGAGGAAGACCAGTGTTCTCTGGAATCATCAGCTGATTCTTGTCTTCCCTTGAGATAATGCTGGCAAATTTGGACTCCTTTCAAAGAGATTTAGGTAAGAGAAAGGAAGAACTTGCTGTCAGTGAGAAAGGAGGAATATGGCCAAATGAGACGCTGCTGGCTGAGGAGTCTTTCCTTCTGGAGGTCTTCAAAGAAACAGGGCTTTAATGTTTTGGGGAGTCAGGGCTGGACTGGATGTCTTCTGAGGCTCTCTTTGCAATCATACATGACATCCACCTCTACCTCCAAGGAGCTCATGGGAAGAAGGTGCCTTAGTTTCTAGTGGAGGATTTTGGTTTGCTTTCGGAGCATTGTCAATGGCCTTAGTGAAGATAAATAGCAGCCAGGAGCAATGCAATATTCCTGCTTCCTATCTCTGCAGGAAGCATCAGAATCTTCCCTCAAATGACTAAACAGTTGGTGAAGTTAGGGTGCAGTCATACATTTCACATACAATAAATCTAAAAAATGAACTTAGCGCACAATTGGAAACAGAAAAAGGAGGGCACAATTATTTGACTGGCATCTTTGCTATATCCTCAACAACTGTCATCCAGGAAAGTGTATACCCCTGTGCCCTTTTGCTCCATGTCACAAGAGGCTGGCTTTCGGAAGACTGATTGGTCTAGGTTTAGAGGTTAGATGGTGTGGTGGATTGAACTGTGCAGCCCTGTTTGGACAAGCTCCTGGTCTTGACACACATTTGGTGGGAGTAGACCCATTGTAGATGGGATCTCTTCAGGTGTTATGTCAGTTAAAGTGTGGCCCACCTCAATCAGGTTGGACTGTAATCTGGATGACTGGAGTCCTTTGAATGAAATTCAGAAGAGAGAAAGAGAAGCCTGGGGAACAGCCAGAAGCCAGAAGTCAACAGAACCTGGAAGAGAAAAGAAAAGATTCTGCCATGTGCATTGCTGTACGATGGAAGAGCCAAAGAATTCCCAGGACCCCAAGTCATCAGCCAGAGCATGCCACAGTCTTCAGGGAGGGGGCATCTCTTGCTAATGTCTCAATTTTGGGCTTCTAACCTCAAAACTATGAGCCAATAAATCCCCTTTGTGGCTAACCTGTTGTTCGGTATTTGTTCTAGCAGTTGGGAAGCTAACAGAGCTGGGAAGGGAGGAGAGCGGCAAGGAGGGTGGCTGCAGTAGCCCAGGGGAAATGTGAAGAGGGCTGAACTAGGGAAATGGCAGGAGGGAGGGACAATGGATGAGGGGCCTCTGACAGGGCGTAATTCTCACTGGAGATGTGGCGGCTCGCTGTCTGTGTGGCTCCAGGGGGCGGCCACCAGGGCCTCTGTGTATCCTCAACGCCTGCACCTGCCACAATTGTCTTCTTTCACAGAGGATTCTGGGAAAGGCTGCCCATCCCAGTCTTTGGTCCTCAGGAACCCAGCCTGGCCCTCACTGTCCAAGGCCCTACCCCCACCAGAGCCTGTCACCAAGAAGAAGGATCACCCTTCCGTGTCTGTGTCCGAGTCCTCATTTCACTTGCAGCTCGGCACTAATTCAATTGCTGGCTCTAACCTAATTCTCCATTGTTGCTAGAGTCCTTTGCCTGCTGATATTAAAACTCTTTTCATTTAATTGCACAGAAGATAGATCCTCCTCAGCCATCAGGTGGTAAATATAGAAGAGCTGATGTGCAGCTCTAATTTCTTCCCTGGCAGGCCTCCCGCAGCACTGAGTAATTGGGGACCGAGAGATTCTGGAAGGAGGGAGCCAGCAAGGGAGGGAGAAAGGAGAGAAAGGGGTGCGGAGTGGAGAGCTGGGACCTTGCCATTGTCAGAGGCTGCAGGTCGGAGGGAGCTGGCCAGCGCTTCTGACCTGAACATTGTGCCCATTCCCACAGGATCAGCCTTTGCTCTCCTGAAACTCCCTTTACAGGTGACCAGAGTCCCGAGATGTTGTATGAGAATTGGGTGCTTCTGAACCCAGGGTGACCAAGGGGGCACGGTTTCACTGTAAAGAGCACGAGGGGTTGTGTCTCCCCAGAGGTGGAGACAGGGAGGGGTGGTCTGGAGGGGGACAGCTCAGCCTTAGCACAGTCACAGAGGGGCCTCTGAGAATCACAGTTTTCTGATACATGAAGCCCCCTTCAGCTGACTGATGGCCACTGCCTTGTTTTGTAGAAGAGCAAACTGACCCTGGTCATACCAGGTCACCGAGGAAGGAAATGAAAGAGTCACAGCTAGAGGACCAGCTTCTGGATTTCCAGTCCAGGGTGGAAAATGTGTGGAACACGATGGTCATCTTGTGGCCCCTTAAGAGGAGAAGGGCAGGGACAGTGCCGTGACACCCCTAGCAGCCACTAGCAGACTCAGGAAGCCTCTTCCATCCATCCAGGAAAGGCCCCTCGAAGTGGCTCCTGCCCACAGGGGACATAGAGACTGCACAGCCCAGGCAGTGGCTGATCTTGCAACTGTCCACAAAGGAAGAAGGACACATCCCAGGAGGAGCCACTGGTTACCCGACATTGTCCTTCTCTGGTCACCCTCACCAACTGTCACTTTGCTGGAGCTCAGACTCTGCAGAACCTGGCGGCTTACGCAGTCTCCTAAGGGTGGACTTGCAGCCTCCTCCTGCTGTCTTTCTTGTCCCTTAGAACCTCTGATCAACTCATGCCAGGCCACTGGTGGCCCTGAGCATTCTAGGACTGGCTCTGCTTTCCCTGGAAGAGGCTTCCTTGCACTTTGGCTCCCTGAACTCTTCTTTCCAACCCTCTCCCCCAGGCTGGGCTCCCTGATGAAGCCATTGCACCTCTCAGAGCAGAGGTCTTGGGCAACTCTTACCTGCACTCTTCTCCCTCCTGCCTCAGAGCGAGGCACAGACCCAGCATTTCTGGGGGACTCCTGTCTCCTAAGCACTTGAGGGATTCTTGGGGCTCCATCCCCTCCAGGCCCTGTCAGTTTGGACTTCTCTAGCGAAGCCTGCTCACTCTCTGATCAGGTCCCAGCTCTACTCTCCAACGACCTGCTCCTCTCAAGCCTGGATTCTGCCCCTACCTTGGGGCAAGAGGAGGGGAACCCCAGGGCTTGGGTAGCAGCTGAGTCCTCCAACTGGAATTTCTGTCCCACTCAGGGGGCTCTAAGGAAGGAAGGGAGGTACCCAAGGCCCAGGCTCAGAAGCCACCACTGTCCTTTCCTTCAGAATTCCAGACCATGCCTGCTGACCAACTGCCTTTCGATTCTCCCCCGTGGCGCCTGCATTTCCGGAATCACAACGACAGGGTCTGACTGCTGGGAACACCGTCCTGGGATCCCTGCATGCCAGAACCAGAACAGCACCCACCCAAGTCCCTCTGGTCAGATGAGGAGACAGAGGCCTGGAGACGGGGTGGGAGGAGTTCATTACCCTTGGTCATGCAGTGATCAGGCTGGGGCCCTGGCTTCCTGCCCCCAGTCTACACTCTAGTTAGCTCTTTTTTTTTTCCTTTCAATATTTCTATTGAGAAAACTTCGCACACATACAGTCCATCCATAGCACACAATCAATGGCTCACAATGTCATCA
>PVIY010035284.1:0-11124 GCA_004026745.1 Myrmecophaga tridactyla
GTCTCCAGCATGGCAGGCGAATACTCTGCCTGCTGAGCCACCGTGGCCCACTCTACTTCCTGTCACTTTTATCAATAAGTAGGAAAGGTAGCCTAATTTTTAGGCTATTTTTTTAGTCAACCACAGGTGTTTTAGCAAGTAAGCACACAAACGGTGACTTGAGGATATGATGATTTAAACTTCTTAAAGTTAATTGACAATAGTACAATCTCAAGTGAAAATTAAATAAAAAACAATTCAGAAGTCATCCTTAATTTTATGTATGGTTAGGGTAGGTGAGGTTATGTAATAAATGGACCCAAACAAGCCATCTTCAAGTTGTGGCTTCTATAGTCACAGGCAGCTGGAATGGAGAAGAGTACAGAGGAGTGAAGGTGGGAGGTGATCAGTGGCCAAGGCCTGGAAGAGGCAGATATGAGCCCTGCTCCCAATCCTTTGATTGGAACTCAGGCACATGGCCACCTAACTGCAAATGCTACCTAGCACTGTGCCTAAGTAAAGGAGGGCAGATTTTGGCAATTTAGCCTCTGCGGCAGTAGAGCACCTTCCTGGGCTAGCAGGGAATGTGATGCAGAGTGAGGCTTCCACTAATACTTGTTACATTGAGTATGTATGTATATTACCTTCCAAAGGTGTATTGGTTTCAGGTGGTGTGATGGTGGCTCAGTGGCAGAAGTCTCGCCTGCCATGCCAGAGACCGGGGTTCGATCCCTGGTGCCTGCTCATGGGGGAAAAAAAAGTGTGTAGGTTTCTACAATGTGGCAACAGGATTCTTATGCTACTTTCTATTTTGCTATGGTGACTTGGCAATTTATTGTGTAGTCACTTATATCCCAATTTGTTACAAAAGGATACTACAACAATGTGGCAAGGTGAAATAACTTGTTGTTAACTAGTAAATATTTTTTCTACGGTTCTATGCAGTCTTCAGAATGACAATGTTGAACTTTCATAGCGTATTAGGTCTTATTCCTAACGGCAGACGTATTTTTTGCTTTTATGCATATGATATGATGAGTGTTTTAGATCCCATAGATGCTGATTTGCTTGAAGACATTTCTTAGGATAAATTCCTAGAAGAGAAAATATTGGATCAAAAAGGAGTAAACACATGGTGCAAGGGTAGTTCGGTGGTAGAATTCTCACCTGCCGTGTGAAAGACCCAGGTTCAACAAATGGTGCTGCAGTAACGCCATAGTCACATGGAAAAAGAATGAAATGTGAGCCCCGCCATATAGCATAGAAAAAAGAAAAGGAGTTAACAGTTGAATGATATTGCTACATATTAACAGTGTTGGCAGAAGTGTTGGCAGGGCTCAGGGAGGCTGCAACCTCATCAGCCTGAATAGTATTTGAAACATGCTTCACTGCCTAAAACGTGCAAGCTGGTATCAATTGCTTTGGTTTATATTTCTTTAATTGCTAGTGATACTTCCTAATGACTTCTCCTCCCTCTTTTGGGAAGTAGTCCTTGCCTACTTCGATTATAAGTGTAATCAATAATGTGCTACTTAGAAATAAAATTTACTTAAGATGTTGAAAACAATACGAATACAGAGTTCTTTTGGGTCTGGTGACACTTAAGAGTCCACAGACAGGGCTTCAAGTCGACGCAACTCTCCTGGAATTGCAGGCAAAATGTTGTGAATAGGCATTTATGCATATTTTTCTGGATATAAAGGACATTCTTTTAATCAAGTTCTTCTTCTGCTTCCTTTCTTTCTGGGACTAAAGATGAATTGTTTTGGTCCTACACTTATTGTAAATGAGGAAATAATTTATTACACAGTGACTTCTTCTCTGAGTAGACACACATCCCATTAGAATGTGAGCTTCATGTTGGAAGGAATGTTTTTGATCAGCAATGTATCTCCTCAGCCTAGAACAGTGCCTGATATAGTTAACGATTATTGAAAAAAATTAGCAAGCTAAATAATTTCCAAGTGAGAAAAATACACACCTTGACTTCTTACTGAAAAGGCAAAAAAATAAAGCAAAAAACAAACCAATAAAGATGGTAAAGTGACCATTGATTGACTGATTGATTCAACAAGTATTTTGGGCACCAACTGTGCATAAGGCACTATGCTAGAACCACGAAGGATATAGGGATGACTAGCCCACAGTCTCTTAAGGTCAGTGGCCACATTAAAGGAAGCCTCAGAAGCAAAAGAGATTTTGCCTGACTGTAATCTCCAATGCCATCTTTCCCTCAAATAAATATTCTTTAAAATGGAAAATTGATGTTCTTATTAATCTTTAAAAATGTGAATGAGAACATCTTTAGAAAACGTTGCTATTGTATGGATTTTTTAAAAATGCAATCTAAACAAAAAGAAAGCACTTAAAATTCTAAAAAAATTGTCAAGTCCCTTATACTTACCCTCTTCCATCCCGATTATTCCTCCTATATAGAATTCTGGAACTGCCATTGTGTAAGAGAAAGAAGTTAATAACATGCAAAGTAGGAAATGTTCGGAGAATTAAGAAATGTATAGGTAAACTATTACCAGGGTTTGGCAGAAGGGAGCATTACATTTTCAGTTAGTTAGTATCCCTGGTTGCAAATGACAGAAATTGTCTTTGGCTAATTTTATAAAGCCGATCACGGGAGGAGTATTGAGTTCTTCATAAAATTAAAAGAAAGGCTGAAGAAGCCAACCCTGGCAAGAGCTGGAGCAGAGCGGCTGTAGGGCTCATGAGCAAGAACGCATGGGTTCCTTGGCCATTTTTAAGATTTGCTTCACTCTGCTCTAGAATTGAATTCCAGGGAGCAGGGAAGGAAAAAGAGAGAGCTTCTATTTGGCCTAGTTTATATCACATCTCCACCCCCTCTCCTGCAAGGGTGGGGCATTCAGAAGTATAGTCCCATTAAGACTGCATGTTGTTAGGTCAGGGAGTTAAATTGATGGATTCCTTCTAGAAGAATGGAAGAAAAGGCAAGAAGGAAGCCAGAGGTGCCCACAGCACTTCCTAGGGCTGGAGAAGCCATCATGAAAGAGTTGGCATTGAAATTATGCCTTAAAAAAATGAACAGCATTTAAGTATCTAAGGATGGGAAGAAGAGTTAGGGGTGGAGGAAAGAGATCAGAACCTGAACAAAGGCACAGGGGAGTAGAAAATGTTTCAGTTTGTCCAGGCTAAGGTGTTTGGATTTTATCTATAAGCAATGAGGGACTGACACTTTTGAGCTGGGGAAGCAATCGTTATGTAATGAGGACTTTTTTAAATGTAGTTTCCTCTGGTGATGGGGTATGAATGAGAGGGGGAGATGGGATACAGGAAGACCAGTAAGGACATTATTGTAAAAGTTTGGACTGGATATCACATATAAACCAGAAGAATAGAATAGAGAGCCCAGAAATAAACAGTCAGATTTACAGTCAATTAATTTTCACAAGAGTACTAAGATCATTCACTGGGGAGAGAACAGTCTCTTTTTCTTTCTTTTAAAATTTTTTTTAAACATAACAACATATAAACACAAACATTCTTACCATATAATTATTCCATCCTTGGTATATAATCAATGACTCACAATATCATCACATAGTGGTATATTCATCACCATGATCATTTCTTAGAACATCTGCATCAATTCAGAAAAAGAAATAAGAATAAAAATCATACATACCATGCCCTTTACACCTACCTCTCACTGACTGCTAGTATTTCCATCTAGCGAATATATTTTAGCTTTTCTTTTCCCCTATTTTTTCTATACCCCTTATCACTCCCTTTCATTGATCACGAGCATTTCAATATACTAAATTTATTTTAACATTTGTTCCCCCTATTATTTATTTATTTTTAATCCATATGTTTTACTCATCTGTCCATACCATAGATAAAAGGAGCATCAGACACAAGGTTTTCACAATTACGCAGTCACATTGTGAAAGTTATATCATTATACAATCATCTTCAAGAAACATGGCTACTGGAACACAGCTCTACAGAAAACAGTCTCTTTAACAAATGGTACTGGGGAAACTGGATGTCTACATGTGAAAGAATGAAGGTATACCCTTACTTCACACCACATACGATTAGCTCCAAATGGAACAAAGTCCTAAATTTAAGAGCTAAAACTATAAAATTCTTAGAAGAGAATGGGAAAATATCCATGCCTTTGGACTTGGCAATAGCTTTTTAAATATGATGTCTACGGCATAGACAACAACAACAAAATAGATATGTTGGACTTCCTCAAAATTAAAAACTTTTGTGCACCAAAGAACACTATTGTGAGAGTAAAAGGACAACCTACAGAATGAGAAAAAAATTTGCAAATCATTTCTCTGATAAGGGATTAATATCTAGAATATATGAAACCTCCTACTACTCAACAACAAAAAAATCCTACCTGATTAAAAAGTGGGTAAAAGACTTGAATAAAAATTTTTCCAGAGAAGATATGCAAATAATCAATAAGCACGTGGGAAAAAAAAAGCTCAACATCATTAGTTATTAGGGAATACAAATCAAAACCACAATGATACCACTCCGTACCTACTGTGATGACTGTTATTTAAAAACAAAAAATGAAAATTGCAAATGTTGGCAAGGATATAGAGAAATTGGAACCCTTGTGTGTTGCTAGGGGGAATGTGAAATGGTGCAGCTTCTATGGAAAAGAGTTTGGCAGTTCCTCAAAAAGTTAAACATAGAATCATCATATGATCCAGCATTTCCCCTCCTAGGTATACACACAACTGAATTGAAAACAGGACTTCACATACTTGTACACCAGTGTTCATAGCAGCATTATTCACAAGAGATGGCAAAGGTGGAAAGAATGCAAATGTCCATCAACAGATGAATGGATAAACAAAACACACAGAAAGAATGGAATACTATTCGGCCCTAAAAAGGAATGAAATTCTGATTCACGCTACAATTTGGAATAACCTTGAAAACATTATACTGAGTGAAATAAGTCAGAAATAAAAGAACACATTTTCTCTGATTCCATTTATATACGGTATCTAGAATAAGCTAATTCATAGAGACAGAAAGTTGAATAGAAGCTACTAGGTTATTGCATAATGGGTACAGAGTTTGTTTTGGGGATGAGGGATGATGAAAAGTTCTGGAAAGAGAGAGTGATGATAGTTGCATAACATCATAAATTTGCTAAATTCCACCGAATTGTACACTTGAAATTGGTCGATGGGGTATATTTTATGTTACATATATATATTTCATCACAATACTTTATTTTAAAGTGTCTGGCCTAGAACTACTATCAGACTGAATGAGTGTAATGTTCGTGGGAGTTTGACTGAGGAGAGAGGCACAGGAAACACTGTAGAAGCAGGAGACAGCAACGGGGCCATCTCTGAGTCAGGACCACACGAAGGGGCGCTAAGCGTGTGAGTGGAGGTCCAGTCACCAAATCTATGCAATATTGTTCAGAGAAACACTGACAATGCAATTTAGACTGCTAATTTTCATGTCATTATGAATCAAATATTTTTCATGATTAAAATCAAGTTATTTAGGAACATTCCCAAATATATGAATATGGCCCCGTAACATGAAACATCAAAGTGAAGGGAACCGACTCAAATAATATGTGTCCACCTTCCATTTTCAACAAGATGAAAGATGCTAAAGAGAAGGGATCTGCAAACTTTCACCGTAAAAGCCTTGGTCTTAGTTTACCAGAGCTGCTATTGCAAAGACAACGTGATGGGTTGGGTTAAAACACAGGGGTTTATTGGTTTACAGTTTGGACACAAGAAGAAGTCCAAAATCAGGTCATCAGTAAAGTGATGATTTGCCCCCAAAATCTATACAATATGGTGCTGGCTGCTGGTAATCTTTGGGGTTCCTCGGCTTAACTCTTTTTCTGTTGTAACACGGCGATGTCCTCTCCTTTCTTACTTCTGTGATTTCTGGGTCCTCTTTATAATGTCCCGCTCTCAATCAGTTGTTATTTAAAAATAACACCTTCAAAAGACCCTGTTACAATGGGTTTGTTCACACCCTCAGGGATGTGGGTTAAGATAAGAACATGTGTTTGTTGGGGTGGGGGTGCATATTTCAACCTGCCTCAGCCATATATTAACCATTTTAGATTTGGTGAGCAAAACGTCTCTGTCCCAACTGCTCAACTCTGTGCGAAAGCAGGCCACAGACAATATTTAAATAAATGAACATGACTGTGTTTCAATACATTTTATTTCTGGACACCAAAAGTTGAATTTCATATAATTTTTACAAGTCAAGAAACAAGTTCCCTTTATGTTTTTTTCCAACCATTTAAAAATGTAAAGACCATTCTTATATTTGTGTGCCAATGCTCATGGCCACATTATTGTATTGTATTATTGTATTGAAAGTTGTAGCTGAACTAAGAGAGGGAAAGCATGAAAACAAATTAATATCGCAATCATTTGTCCTTTTATACTTGTTTTTGTTTCAAATGAATCGAGTTTTCCTTTTAGCTTTCTTTCCTAATGTCACATGGTGTTTGTATTTATTAAAATACAGATGGAACTAAAGTAACAAAAACATTCCCAAAATACAATGGTTTGAACAAAATAGAAATTTATTTCTCTTTCACATAACAGTTTGGGTAAGCAGTCTAAAGCTGCCAGGGAGACTTGATGGCGTCAGAGGCACAGGCTGCTTTTATCTTTTGCTGTATCATCCTCAACCCACAGCTTTCAATACAGGGTCTAAAGTGGCTGCTCTACCCTCAATCTTGGGGGTTGTTCATATGAAACTTAACCCCGCAAAGGATAGGCTAAGCCTACTTAAATTAGGCCTAAGAGTCACCCCCAGAGAACCTCTTTTGTTGATCAGATGTGGCCTCTCTCAGAACATGACAAGCAAACTCACCACTCTCCCCCTCTCCACGTGGGACATGACTCCCAGGGGTGTGGACCTTCCTGGCAACGTGGGACAGAGATCCGAGAATGAGCTAGGACTCAGCATCAAGGGATTAAGAAAAGCTTGTCGACCAAAAGGGGGAAGAAAGAAATGAGACAAAATAAAGTGTCAGTGGCTGAGAGATTCCAAACAGAGTCGAGAGGTTATCCTGGAGGTTATTCTTATGCATTATATAGATATCCCATTTTAGTTAAGGTGTAATGGAGAGGCTGGAGAGAACTGCCTGAAAATGTAGAGCTGTGTTCCAGTAGCCATGTTTCTTGAAGATAATTGTATAATGATATAGCTTTCACAATGTGACTGTGTGATTGTGAATACCTTGTGTCTGATGCTCCTGTATGGACAGATGAGTAAAAGATATGGATTAAAAATAAATAAATAATAGGGAGAACAAATGTTAAAATAAATTTAGTAGGTTGGAATGCTAGTGATCAACAAAAGGGAGTGGTAAGGGGTATAGGAAAAAAATAGGGGAAACAAAGGCTAAAATAAATTGGGTAGATGGAAATACTAGTGGTCAATGAGAGGGAGGGGTATAGGGTATGGTATGTATGATTTTTATTCTTATTTCTTTTTCTGAATTGATGCAAATGTTCTAAGAGATGATCATGGTGATGAATATACAGCGATGTGATGATATTGTGAGCCATTGATTGTATACCAAGAATGGAATGTTCCTGTGGTAAGAATGTTCGTGTTTTTATGTTATCTTTTAAAAAAATTAAAGATAAATAAAGTGGTTGCTCTAGCACCCACTATCGCATTTACATTCTAGCCACTGGGAAACAGAAGGAAGAGAAATAGGCACACCCCTTTCCTTTAAATATATGATCTGTAAATTGTATGTATGACTTCTGTTCATATTCCACTGCTCAAAACTTAGTGCTATACCTACAACTAGCTGCAAAGGTCATTGGAAATATAATCTTTATTTGGGAATCTGAGTGCCCAACTAAAACTTGGGGGTTCTATTCATAAAGGAAGATGGGTAGAATAAATATTGGGAGGATATTGGAAGGCAACAGTCAGTTTCTCCCCAGAGGTGTTAGGTATTCTTAAGAAAAAAAATCATATTTTCTACACAAAGATCATTTTATTACCTCAATAGGCAGGAGTGAATTCTAAATGTATTTTACTGATTAGCTTAAATCCTAAAAATAGAAATCAATTACTGTTTGGGGCTGCATTTCCAGGGGTTTTGTCTGAGTAGCTTCCATCAAATGCACCCAACAATTTTTTTAAGCCCCTTTGTGGGCATATAAACACCATTTCCTATACCACTAACATCTTTACTCTAAAATATCACCTCTGTTGGAAGACATTACCTTAAAATATGCAGTAAAACCTCCTAAGCATGGAGAATGAAAATTGCGAGCTGTGCCTTTCGAAAATCAGTGAGGAGTAGTTGGGGGGGGGCACTCCAGCCCCTCAAAAATTCTACCAGCCCTCCAAATGACCCCCAATAAACCTGGAGTTCAAATCACAGCCTGTGTACTATGCAAGCAATGTCAAGGGAAGCCCTCTGACCCCCACATCTACCAGACAGCCACGCTTACATCTGTCCTTCCTAGGAATTCCAGACCACTACTGGGTGGGGATTTGGACTGATATTTGAGTGTAGCTTCTCTCCCAAACCCTCCTAATGGGGAGACAACAGCAGATCCCCAAAAGGAGAACCTATCTGCATGCATCAGTGTCTTTCCCAAGTGGTATTTATTATTTTTTTTTAAAGAAGACCTGCAGACCCTAAGCACCCAACCTGGCCTGACTTCAGAATGTTTGTGATTAAGATATCCAGCTCATTATCAGTCTGAGATCTAGCCCTGACTGGCTGCACAGAAATAGAAGCTCTGTTCCTCAGCTGCCTGCACGCATCCTCTTACATGTCCTTAGGGTGCTAGAACAGCAGGACTTCTCTAAATGGTGCTTAGATTCTAAGAACATGAAAAGAAACGGCGAAGGGCTCCTGAAAGCATTTACATTTACGAGTAATATGTATCGACAGTACATTTTTCCTTTTCTTGCCATAAAGCGCAAGCCTTTGTGCACCGCTTTCGGTTGTTAGCACCAAGGGTAATTGAGGCGGCCGCGGCGTGGCCAGCAGCAGGAGTTGGCTGAAATTAATTAAGGGAAGCGGTTTGGGCTGCCGGGTCCTCAGTCCTCAGCCACTCCCTTGTACTTTAACTGGTTAGGATTCAAGGGGGCTTGGAGGCGGAAGGAAGAGTGGTGCAGACACGCGATATAGGAGGAAGGAGAAGTATTTGTTCAGGGGTCCAGTCACTTGGGAGGTCGTTGGAGAGGAAAGCACGGATGAAAAAGAACTCCCTTTAATTTCTATGGCAAGAAGCAGAACAATCAGTACCAAGGACAGATAACGCTTACTGAGTGCCGGATATACGCCAGACGCGGTTCTGAGTGCTTCACATTTAATTACCTGATTGGATCCTTACAACCCTTTTCGGTGGCAGGTGCTCTTTTATCTCCATTTTATAGCTGATGACACTGAGGTCGGAAGAGGTTAAGGATTTAAGCAGCAGGTCCAGGATTCTATCCTTGGCAGCCAGATTCCAGAGCTGGCACCTTTACCACTGTGCCACACTGCTTTGTAGAAAGTTGATGCCAAGCTGTCACCTTCCTCTAGATTCACAGCTTCAGATTTTGCCACAGGTGACAGCCCAGGTTTGTATTTCCTAAAGGAAGAGGAAATGCAGTGAAATCATAGCAGGGCAATGCCTGAAAAAGTAGGATGGTAGAGAGAACTGCAGTCAATGAGTTTGTGCCTTTTTCTGACTGCCTGCTAGCACCTTTCTTAGTGTAGGGAAGTACAGTACAGTAGCCCTGGAATCTATATAAAGCAGTTACTTTACTTTTTTGAAAAGGGGTAATGACTTTGCTTTCATCTTAAGCATTAAGGGTAGCAAAAGACTGATAGCACTCTCAAAAACAGGCACTCAGCAAGATTCCCTAAATGGTTCTTCCCCACCCTCCCCGCCCCCGGTCCTGACCCAGTAAACTTTGGGCTATTCTGTTTCCTGGAACCTCCTGTGAAGGGCCATGAAGAGTATGCTGATGCTTGCAACATCCTTTTAGGATTTGAAGACCTGTAAACAAATGCTCTGGGGGACAGGGAACATATCAAAACGTAATCCTTACTCATAACAGAATTGAGTTAGGTTTGAACCCAGCAATCAGGGAATGAAAGGTGAGTGCATTAACCTACCATGTTATCTATATAGGAGTTTTATATCTTAAATGGAACAGACATCCCTGCAAAACAATAATGGACCGAGATTAATGAGTTACAGGTGACCCTCCAGACACCGGAAGGTTGACTTTGGATAAGCACCCACAAAGGTCAAGTGCTTATCTGAATTAACCACCAGTCTTGGATCTGGGGTAAAAATAAAGGACTAGAAATCCCCTAGGGAGAGGCTCTCTTCAACCTGAGTTTTGTGCTCTTTCGTACCTTCTGCTAAATTCTGCATTGGATTGGAATGACCCTTTTCTTGTGACATTTCCACACACATCTCTGGCCTAAACCAGATCTCAACATCGTGGAAACAGTATGGAAACCCAGAGCAATGCTTCTTTTCAGGCTTATTGGCTCTTGGAATGTGTGTTGTAAACCAATTTTTTTTTTTTGCTAATATAGAACTGAGTCTTCTTTTTTTTTTTCTTTTTTTACATTTTATTTTTATTTTTTTCACATGGGCAGGCACCAGGAATCGAACCCGGGTCCTCGGGCACAGCAAGCAAGCGTTCTTACCTGCTGAGCCACCGTGGCCCGCCCAGAACTGAGTCTTCTTAACAGAGGTTTTATAAGAGTTGGACTTGAGCTTCACAATTGTAGTCACTTTTGCCTTGCCCTCATTTGAGGATTTGGATTTGTCTTGTTGTGTTGTGCAAATATGTGGTGGCAATGATGACTTTCTGTGTTTATTGCTATCATCCTTGGGCCAGTTTTAATATTTCCATCTAAGATGGAATAATGCATCCCCAGTAATGCTGTATCTTTCATTGGTTACATTAAGCAAAAATTTATGGCTACCTAGGGGTATGGGACCTACAGAGGCTCTGCTGCGTTCTATCCCAGGACCATCCTGGGAGGCCGAGTAGACTGGAAGAAGTCCATTGCGGTGGCGACAGACCCGGTTCTGGCTTAAGAAGATGCTCAGTGTGGAGAATGGAGTGTTCATGAGGGAAAGAGGTCATAGACTCACCTAA